>JBBPMC010000960.1:0-14624 GCA_038090115.1 Strobilomyces echinocephalus
CTGGAGCAGTCTGGATAGGGCTGGACAGGGCTAGCCAGTTAGGTACCTTGCCTGTCAGGCTGGGACTCTGTCCAGTGCTGTCCAGCTCTGTCCAGTACTGGAGACCCAAAGGATGGTTTGCTGATGTACATCAAGACGGGACAAAATGTGCATTACAATGTGAAGTGAAAGTACAACAGACGGCTCGAAAAATCTCAGTAGCTCAGCAGCCAAAGACTGTTGCTAATTCCCATGTCTGTCGTGGTATTCATGACGGTGTGTGCGTAGTCTTACGGCCAGCAGGGTCCGTGGGCCGTTTGAATTCTCCGAAAAGGGTTTGAGAGTCCTGCGTACTCGCTTTTGAGGCCTCTTGGTAGATGTTTGCTTCACGGAGGGCACAACTGGGTATATGCGAGATGGGTAAGTCTTCTGAAGTTCAAGTTTCGGACGCTGACGCCCTTTGCAACGGGACCCAGAGCTACAGTCCACAAACGTGTATGTCTGTGACACGGTCGGTATAGTATTGGACACAGAAGTGCTGTCCAAGTCATCCGTCGATGGCGAGATAAGAGGTTCTGATATTTCTGGTGGTGCTTTAGGTTCGAAGTACCCAAAAGCATTGTTCGATCGGATGATGGGATTTTTCCGGTCGAAGACGTCGCCAGTCCATTCTCCTTTGGGTGATATGGGGTGATAGAACTCTAAAGGGGTGTCACTGATCTCAGAAAAGGCACTATTATCGGGTGTTTGAGGGATGTCCCTCATGGCGCGATGAAGAATTTCGCGGAATTTATCGTGAGTGGGAGAGGTCGCAGGAGATTCATAGCGACCATTGCCCCACTGGTGATCCCCGTAGATGAGTTCCCGAATTTCTTCGAGGTACGGGCCCATTGGTCGAAAGTACGGTGAAAGGCACGGTGTGATCATGGTTTGCATACCCACTGAAGTACCGAAGGTTGCGAAACGTTTCCTGATAGCGAACTCATTCATAGGATCCTGATTCGTCAGCCATTTTACGAAGACCTCAGGTAAGGCCTGGTCAGATTGGAGGTACTGGGACGCAGGTTCAGTGCAAGTACGAAGATCCTTCGGTCGATGAGGACATTCGAAGAGGAGGCAGAGCGAGACCAGGACCATATAATACCCTTCGAGATCATGGCGGGTAGAATGTACGGGTTCCATGAACTCGTCGCTGTCCTGTTCTTCTCCGCGTTTGTCCCAGCGAAGGGACGCGTCTAACAATTCAACCGACATGTAAGGTAGAGTTCCCTGAAATTGTACCATGAGCCAAGCATACAAGTGACAAAGACGATGTACTCGCCGTGATCTCCATCCCCGGGTGTTCTCCTTCCATGCACCTACGGACTACGCTGACAAGGCCATCGAAGTCATCGATCAAGGCGGGAGTCGCCGTAAAAAGCCCACAATCAGCATCTTCCTCCCGCGGCAACAACACAAATCCCTCCTCGGTGATGACTTCCATCTCCATATCCACTTCATCCCCTTCGCGAATGTCATCGACGCTCTGCGAATCGTCTGTGATAGCTGCACAGCCCCAGTCATATAACAGTCCGCGGTGTTCACCTTTCGTACGAAATGGGCACGGGTCATGGTCGGACAATGTGTTATGGACCATCCCCATGTTACGGGACGATGGATCCAGATGGAGAAAACGGAACGGGAAGGGGTTTCTGTCGCCTGATACAGAGCTCTTGTAATAATCTGAAACAGCCTGTTCGTGCGCTTGTAAAGCCATTAGCCACTAACAACAAACAAAACGACGGCGCTTACAAGTTAAAACGTCACAAATGACGCCCAAGAGCTCGACGCCGCTACGGAACTCGAAGATAGGAATTGTGTAAGGCTTCGCATACTGGCGGATGTGTGCTCGGGGTGCATAACCAACGGCATCGAGTGCCTCTAGAACCCTTTTCTTGGCGGTTTCATTCAGAGACATCGCTTGCGTTGGTAGCTTGAGTCTGGAACGATTAACAGTCGTACTATCACCCGGGTAAATTCTATTGCTCGTCCATGAGGGGGGCGGGGGAGCTGGTACGACTTCTTCGGAGATGATATGGGGAATTCCCTGAACGCCCTTGCGGTTCAGCAACGCCAGAATGATGCCTTCCGTGATCGTGTTCTTTTCGTCGATCCACGCGTCCTTGATAACAATTGGGGTTGAGACAGGGCGCAAAGGCTCGGGTCGGACGACATGAGACCCGAGAAAGGAACTGGGAATGATACTGGTCGAGTTCGCCTCTGGGAGCAGTTTACCAAGCCAAACTACCGTGCCCTGTCCCTCCATTCGATCCGCTAGGAACAATGTGCAGTAAATGACGACGCGCTGCAGAGTATTCGAGTTGATGAACCGGCTCGCGCTTGCGACGATGGTAGTATCATAACCGATGAGAGAGTCGGGGGCGAAGGAAAGCCCGAGGATCGTCTGGAAAAAAAGAAGCGGCTGTTGAACAACGTCGATTTTACCGAATACCGACCCCCCCCCTGTCAAACATGGCGATGGACAATTGATGCTTTATAAGCGCGAAGGCGAGAACGAAACGGCGGGAGTCTTGGTGACGAAAGAGTGTTTCAGCACGTTCGTAAAGGAGCTCGTACACCTGCGGATCGGGTAGATCCACCCCCTTGACCTCTCCGACCACCTGAAAATGCCGCCAGTCATCGATGCCGACGATGTCTGGCTTGCGACTAACATCGCCACTACGCGCAAGGCGATCCTTGTTGGCGGCGGTCCAGGTACGATAATTTGGAGGACATGCTTGTTTGGTTAGCAGGGACTCGTATGCGAAGTGGGCGACATCCTGGAAGAATTGGACAACCGCTTCCTCTTGCCCCGGCTAGGAGAGCTGCGTCAGAAAAGTCCACTCCCTCCAATTTACGGTGGCATTTTTGTTGGAGCGCTGTGAGACGGGACAAAGACAAAAAGAGTTGAATAGAGTGTCCAGAGAGAATCCAGGGTCACCGAATATTGATTCAACTGGAAAGAGTGCATCAACGAACAGCTTGGCGTCTGCTAGGCAGTGGGTGAAGCGGAACGGTGCTGCATCTAGCGACATTGACATCTTGCTCAGCGTGCGAATTGCAGGGGTATGAAAAGGAGCCTGGGTTGGTGCCTGCGCGGAAAAAAGTAGCGAGTCGCGTCGGGTGTCGACGAAAAAGGAAATCAATCCTCCAGCATATACCCTGTAATTGACCCAATACAATATTGCAAGAAAATCCTCAGAGAGCTAAAGAGCAACTTGTTCCGGCGGGTGGGACCCCTTTTCGAGCTCGGTTGGTCGCCCGTCCCTGGTGACGTGGGCGAGTGTTCGCACGTGCCCCCATCCAAGCTCGAAAAGACTCGGTGGGGGCGACGGAGAGCGTCTGCGATCGAAATGGCAGGCAAGCATCCGAGCTCGAAAAGGGGTGACGAGGGCCACGGGCGAACGCCGTTCGCACTCGAAGGACAGGGTAAGGGCGACCTGCGAGTATCCGCGCCCAAAAAGACCCAGTGACTCGGAAGGCAATGGGGGAGCGGTGGGAGCGATGGCAGCTGGATCGGAGTGTCTGGGCTCGAAAAGATGCGGTGAGGTCTCCCAGCGAGCGTCCGCACCTGAAGGATGCAGGGCTTGAATGGAGGTGGCGAGGGCGACCGGCGAACGTTCGAGCTCGAATAGACCCGCCGACTGAGGTAGTACACCAGTGCGACTCAACCCCTTGGGTGGCCTCGCCGGTTCCCGCAAGGCCGCCCCTTGTCAGTCCCCCCTGAAACTGCCTACGCATGACACCAACCTTAGTTAGCTCGTGGTTTCACTGAGTCTGCGAGTGTCATGACCGAAATTCTAGTACATGTGCATTGTCCACATCAAACACCGGGTATTTTCCCTAAGTTACGTGACTACGTTTCACCAATTCTCCAGCATAACCTGCGCGCATTCCTGGAACGGGCAATTGAGAAACCTAGTCGCCAAGAGTCGATGCAAAACGAACCTTGAGCCTCGTAAAGTTGTGGACGATGGCGACGTTCAGGATCGTTCTCAGCTTGCGCCTCATCTCCGCTTTCCCCACGGCCAGCTGATACGAACCCGAACATTGGCAATATCGTGAGGCGTTGTCCGAGCGGACTTGCTTGCACTTGGAACAACGCATGTCTTGCTGGGTAAAGGATTTTTCGATTGCGCCGACCGACCGGACCAGCTCCATTTCTATCGCAGTTCGATCGAATTCGCCACCACATCGGCAGGTCCACTTGGGAGATCCGACGGACAGATTGCCTAGCATAAGCTCTGGATCGCGACAAAAGTCAAAGTCACGAAGGGCGTCGCACGATTTACATGCGACGTTTGACAACTTCAGCGTTTCACAAGGGTTTCGGAAGATTGCTTCGTTGGCGAACTCTCGAACGCCAGCTAAATCGAGTAGGTTCCGTTTTAGTAGACCAATCTCTACCTGGTAGTCTTCCGCGAGACCAAGCACCGCGCAAACGAATTTGATGAGCTCGAGGACGGGGTTGTTGAACGTGAGGTAAGAACCCGGAAGTATGGGGAACGTGAACTGGGAATGAGACGCTTCATCGTACATTGAATCCCTGTGTTTGGTCTGAACGGTGCCAACGACTCGTAGCAGCTTCCGGGTGAGCTTCCTAGCAATGAATTCGCGAGTTGCGTCTATCTCCTTCGCCTTTCCAGCATCCCGCTGCGTGGCGTCGGGTGCAGAGTTCCGTAGTACTCGCAATGGCGCTCGCGAACTCTCGTTTGTCCCCTGTCTGATCTTGTAAAGTTCGACGATGAAGTACTGAATAATTGAGCTGAAGTCGCTTTGGATGGCTGGAGGCAGGAAGTTCTCTATGTTCCATCGCATCTCGAGGGTAAGTTCTTCCGGAGGTTCAAGAGCTAGGGGATCATCGCAGATGACACCTCCAAAGTTCGCGGAGTCCATGAGCAGTAGGAAATCGTAGAAGCGTTCTGTCTTCAGGTATACGTGTTGGAAGAGCTCGTGGGATGTGACTGCTGTGGTGATGTACGTTGCATAGGCGCTGGCTGTTCCGGGTGGCTTCGAAGTGGCAAGCAAGATTCGACTGAAGTCGGCGTAGATTACATGGGAACCGAGTCGTTTGAATTCGGCAAGCATCTGTATAAACGTTTTTCGCATAAGCCCATGAATGAAACGATGTATTCCAGGGTCATAGAGGTGAGACCCGCTCGTACTGATCCATCGCCAGAAATGGTCCACGCTTAACGCCGCAGAATTGCTGAAGTTACCCCGGATTTTGTCGAGAAGCCAGGTTTTGACCATCGATTTCATGACGCCGAACGTCAAAGTAGAGACGTTCGACTCCCCAAGGGTAAGATCTCGCTGGGCATCGCCGCGGTTGTATGCACTCAAGGTATGAGACGTAGAGTCGAACGCCGTTGTTCCGCCGCTACCTTCTAGCTCATTGATCACGACGGAGTGCAGTACGGAGTTGACTGCCAGGTTGCGAACCCTGATTTCCAAGCATACGTTGGAATAACAGCCAGGGGTCATGAATTCCGTGTTCTGTAGTTCCTCAGTGGGCCTGTTGTCCGCTTCCCTACCACCAAGATCTGGCCGCTCTGTGGGTGACCACCAAAGGACGATGTCCTGCTGTATCAGTCGCCGTGCAAAGCTGATGTCGGACAGGACGAGAGGTTGATCGCCGTCAACGTGCCCAATAGGAATGTCGTAGTAGTCCGCAAGAGCGATCGAACGGTCGACCCATGAACCGCATATGAGGTAACGGTGAAGCATTTTTTGGGCGACATGCGTTTGCCAAGGAAAGACGTCAAGGGTGTGATAAGCTTTGGCTTTGGGCATCGACAAGACGGGGAATATAGCAAGTTTGGGAACGTGTGTGTCGAAATAGACTTGCTCTTTCGATGATGAGATTATGACCATGTACGACAAATTTTCCAAGAGTCCAAGTTCTCTCGAGATGGCTTTGAGAGCAGAGACATCCTTGCTATGGTATGTCGTGGTGAAGTCGCAAGAAGTTGGATATTGGATAGAAACAGGATCTGCGCAGCTGTCCTGCCGTTTCTTCAGGAGGTCCCTATACAGTTCTTGCAGACGGGGTATGCCTTGCCGGCGCGTTGCAGGGTCAACAAGATGTAGTTTCACGGCGCCGCTAGGAAGGAACAGTGCAAACACGTGAACCGGAGCGCTTTGCGAGCATGCATGATAGAGGAAGAGATATTTGCTACCGCTCCCACCGTCAAGGTACATCTTGCGAGAAAGGGAGGGATTGGCACGATCGAGTTGGTTCAAGTCGACCCCGATGGTCTGGGCTTTGTTGAGAGTTAAACCTAATTCATCGACCGTGCAAGTCTTGCCCAGTTTGAGCAAGGCTCGCATCTCCAGCGGGACCTAGCCAAGCGGTCGTGAGAAAATGCGCTGAGTTCCAGCAGTGAAACGCCACCTACTTGACGTTCGAAAACGCCGTCGACATTCGGGTCGTTCGTCAAGTCAGTGAAATGCTCTTGAATATCCTCGTAAACATCTTCCTTAACGACCACTTTGTGTAGGTTATTACAAGGAATATCCCTCGGTAAGTGTCGCACGACCTTCTCGACTTGGTAGTGGTCCGTGCGGAATAACCCATCTCTGGGCGGATTCTTGAAGTGGAGGTAAAATTGCCTAGGAATGCGGAGGGGAACAGGAGTAAGTTCACCATCAACGGAAACCCAAAGCGTAAACCGCCCAGAAATCTTGCTCGGTCGGATCTGTATGATGTCCCAGCGTTGCGTCGTTCGTATCCTCGCGCCTCTGAACATGGAAGGGACAACTGCAGACGTCTCTCCGCCCAAACGTCCTTCGCGCATCTTTCGCCAACGGGGCCTGATCGCTTTCAGCCAAGCCGAGTAGTTCGAACTGGCATCTGGGAGAGGAGCGCTGAACGCGTCATCTTCAGCCTCAGGGCTTGGCTTGCGCGTAGGCTTGCGGCTCTCGGCAATGATACGTCCTTTTCTTGGATATTTCTGCGTCCCGAAGTCCTCCATATCGCTCTCTCCGCCCTCTTCTACCTTCCGAGAAATGACAGCAAAAAAGTCCGTGACCTTGTTCTGTTTGAGCTTGTCCACGGCTCCTGCAACCCTGCGGTGCAACCAATCAGGATGCCTGATTCTCGACACCGGATTCGAGACGCCTTGCATAGCCGCAGGAATGGTAATCAATTTTTGGATAACGGAGCCTAATCGCTCGATGTAGTACTCCCAATCCAAAATCGACCGGAGGTCGAACTTGCTGAGGCCAGGATCTTTCAGCCACTTTCGGAGATAGGCGCGTTTGACAGATTCTTCCGCGGAAAAGATAGCAACTGGAACAGCTCGCTCGGTGACGGGAGCACCGTTCGGCTTGGCGGAGATGACGAACTTGCAAGCGAGACCCTTGTCTTTGACCATCTGATCGCCCAGGAATTCGGCAAGCCTCTTTGCGGTGCTAATTGACGTCGACTTCTGCCCAGCATACTCAGCGAGCGTCTTCGACATACTTCTGTTCTCGGCAATGAGCTCGACCAGCTCTTCATCTGAGAGCGTCTCCGCGTGAGAGGAGAGAATGTCAAGCCATTGATTTGCGACGTTTGCGACGGCACCGTAGCACTCCTCAGTGGTGGAACCGAGCAAGAACTTCTCGAATATTTGAGACTGGAAGATCTTGATGAGTTGGAGTTCGCCACGTCGCTTGACTTCGAAGCCTTTAAGCTCTGCAAGAGAACCATCGTCGTTGAACACCGCGTAACGTTTCTTGAGCAATTTGTCTTCTTCCTTTGACGAAGGAAGAATCATGGCACGGTATGGCCCATCGAGTTCGAAGAAGATAGAATTTTCTGAGTGAACGTCATACTCCCCGGTCTCAGGATTGAGGTTGTGGTATTGATGGTTCGTGAACCGCGCGTGGACGAGATGGTTGAGCATTGTACAAGGATACGAGAAGGCTATGGTCTTCCCGTTCTTCAACGTGAATTTGTAGTTCTCCGGAAACACCCCCGGAAGCATACACCAGATCCCATCTGTGTCCAGTTCGAGAGGACGTCCAATCTGCTCCACCAGTGCACGAGCCATCTGGATAATCGTCGCACCCGTGAGACATGTAATCCCTGCCATCTCCATGGAATGCCAGCGAGCACCCTTACGCATCACATACCCGTAGAACGAGTTGAGAATGCATTTGTGAGCAAGCTGCAACGAGTCGTAAAGAACAATCATCTTCTTCGCCTCGTCCACCTCCGCTAGCGAGCGACCTTCACTGAGAACCGCGTCAAGATTCTTCTTCCATGTCTTGAGAAGTCCCTTGTATTCGTATCGTCGATCACGGAAACGACGCACGGTGTCGACATAAAACGGGTTTTCCCGCTGACATACGATAGACTCGCGCGTCTCCACTCTCGTATCCTTGGTCTTCTTGTACACCTTGCGAGAGTAATCTCCAAGTCGCTTGTGTAGCAAAGCTGTCTGCTCTGCTCCCGTCAAGTCGACAAACTTGCGCTGCGGTCCGCCAGGTTTCTTGGGAGGGAAGGCTTCTTGGTTGAGCGCATGCCGGATCATGTTATACTCGTCTCTATGGGCCGGGAAAAATTCGCCTCTCCATGCCCATTCAAGCCTCCGGTCACACTTTTTCCCTGGGCGGTTGTAGTCGCATACCGCGCAAACCGACTCGTCCACCATGGAGTCAGGTTGGAGTCGATTCGACAACATGATGTTGGGGTACATAGCAGCGACGTCGAGGTGGTAGATTAGCGGCTTGTCCGTCCGCCTCGGGTTATCTCGCATGAGCTCAAGAGCCGACTGAATCTGTGATTTGACATCTTCGTAGTTGGTGACGTTTTCCAGAGACGCGTTTGACTCTTCGATGATGCAGAACGTCAAAGCGGCATCGAGATCGTCGATCAGCTAAGTTCTAGTATTTAACGCAAGCAAGATGATGGACAGAATACAACAAACCTTTTGCACAGCACTAGGAACAATCTTGAAATCAGTTAAGATGTCGCTGCGGAAAACGCCAGCTTCCAGTGCTTCTACGTGGCCTCCAACATAAGTTTCGGAGGCAAGCAGATGGCCTTCAAACATGTTTAGGTGAGCATCTTCATGTTTGTTGGGCATGATAATGTGCCCTCGGTACGCCTCGACCTGAGTTTGCATGTGAATGAGAAGAACTCGGCGTTGTCCGAGTCTACGTACCATCAGTAGCGTCTCGCACAACGTTCCACTGCCCTTTCGCAAGACTTCGTCTGGACACAGTGGGATGATGTTGCATAGCGAGAAGATGAAAGGGTGTACATATTTCATGTACAAATAGTAAGTCGCCACGGCGTCGGAGACCGAGTACTGGGCAAGGACCTGCGGCTGCTCTATGGCATATCTGATCGTCATCATTAGCGCAGACACTGACGAGAGCCCAAGCAACGCACGGCGTCATTAATTCAGGGTCCAACTCGATTGGGTTGTAGCCCAACTTCGCTGTCGTGACCGCCTTCAAACCCTGACTACCCTGCGGTAGGTACGAGTCGCGCTTGACCCATCGGAAGCAATCCATGTGGACACAGCAACGACTCTTGAACTCGTCCTCGGAATCCTTCGCGAAGCCAGTCTCAAGGAACATATCAATACCATTAACCTTCGCTCTCGCGCAGAGAAAGGGAAAATCAAAGAAATCGCCGTTGAACGTGGCTATGACCGTGGGCTTCACTTCTTGAATGTGTTCGAAAAACCTCGTGATCAGGGCAGCCTAGAAGTCGAAACCAGTCAACGAAAGAAAGCCGGGAAAAGACGAACGTACTTCATCCTTCTCGTTGTACACGATGAACGGCCCTTCATACCCATCCTTGGGGGTATATTCAAAGTTGTCGATATCCTCACTCACGATTTCCCTGTTCGTGATGAGGAAACCCTGACCATCGATCATGTATGAAATCATCATCACTTGGTCAATCGCCTGGTCAGGAAACTTGAGAGGTGCCTTCGTCGTCTCGATATCAAACGCCATGACCACAGGGTCTGCACGCTTGACGCGCTCCGCAATCGGCGCAAAGCTAGGCTGCCCAGCGTTGAATGTCACGGCATACCATAGCCCCACGCGCAGTTCGTTGTCGATAGCCACGCGCAAGTAGTAGGGCACGTCGAATTCCCGGATATCGACGATGCATTCGCGAGGATCCTTGTCCTTATAGCTGCCACCCCTGATGCTCCCCCCGATCTCCGCCCATTCGCCCTCGAGTTCGATGTTCGTGCTTGGACCCGCCGTGGCATTGACGACCTCCGCGTAGGCGTCGACGGCCCCCCGTTTTGCACAATTTTCGAGGGCGAGTGGAGCAATATCGCGTCTCACGGTAAGGAGGTCTGAGACGTTCCTAAAGCATAGCTGAAGGTAAAGCCTCTGGTGTCCCATTAAATGATTTGGCAGCTTGAGGTCTTCCTTTCGGTCGCGCACAATCTTGAGGATGACGCCTTCATACCGCTTCATGAGCCATTCCTCGACGCCCGCCTCCGAGCCACTCTAGAGGCGCGACGTCAGCTCGTCCACAAAGAAGAAACGCGTTCAACGCCCACCTTGCACGCAATTTGAAAGTACGGCTCATACTGCATCGTGCACTTGAACGACCCCCCGTCGTCCTGTATGAAGTAAAAGTCCACCGCAGCCTTTCCTCCAGGGTACTCCGGGTCCTTGACCAGCGTCGGGTGCATGTTGATGAGCCAGCCTTCTCGCTGTCCGCCCTCCTGCAGTCGCGCGAACCCAAGCTTCTCGTCGATCTCGTCGCTCAAGCGCACTTGCTCGAAGCGCTCGGCGAGTTGCGTGCCATCGTCTTCGCGTTGCGGAGCTGGTCCTTCTCCTGGTGCGTTGCCATTGGATGCGCCGCCGCGCCCACCTCTCCCTCTTCCACGACCCCCACGATAGTACGTGCGGCCTCGATAGCCAGCATGACCGCCACGTCCGCGACCATTCGACGTCGAGCCAAAACTGCCGCCACGAGCCATGAGTGATGTTGATGGCAAAGAAAGAGTGAAACTCGCGTGCTATACACCATTGCACGTGATGTGACGCACGCGACTTGTCACGTCGCACGCGAAGGTTGGAAACGAACAACTCCTTCTCCCTGACAATTCAAACTTACGACCGACGGTCCCAGCCGTTCGCCGCTGTTCCCAACAGCCAAGTGGGTATAACGGAAAACAAGCTGGGGTATCTCATAAAATATGCTGCACGCACAACTTGACCCCCAAATGTTTCTCTCGCTGCAAGAAAGGAGTCAATCAGAGATGAAAAAGAACCCGTAACCAGTACCGGGGAGAGCTAAGGAAATAAGGTGTGGAGGAAACAGAAAGGAAACAATGCTGTACGTAGTGTATGTGGGGATTTCACAGCTCGTTCGATCAGCAAATGAGTAGCAATGTAGGTGATAAAAGGAAACCAGCAAGTAGGACCAGATAGGCACGACGGCAACACAAGATGCAGGACAACCTCCGGATCCATCCACAAACCGAACAAGTCGGCAGCGCATACTTCCCACTTTACTCTTCTTCGTCTTCGTCTTCTTCTTGGATCGCATGCCTGAAAGCAGGACCTCGTGCTGCAGGTAGCTGCCACCGTCCACCTCGCACCTCTGCTGCTTCCAGAGTCATCTCACCTTGTCCAGGAGCAGGAGAGGACCTCCCAACCGGCGAATGGCCTCCCCTCTGTCTCCCTACGACGCCGGCGGCAGAAGCACCGCGACTCTTCCCTGCTCTCGCGTGTCCGCTGTGATTTCTCGGAGGTGGCGACATCACCAGCGGAATTGTAGACTCGAGCGTCAGATACGACGAACTCGCACTCGAACTCGTCGTCGCACTCCCAGCCATCTGACCAAGTCCCCCCGCAAACTCAGGTATATCGTCATCCTCGTCTACCCAGTCGCTCTCATCTCCCATATTGAGGCTGGGTCGTCCCCCACTAAACACGTCCCGAATATCTAGCGCTGACGAGATTGCGAGAACTTCGACGGGAAGATGGGTATTCCGGCTCTGCCAGCCAGGAGGTTCGTGTCCCCAGCTTTTCTTCCACGACGTCCGCCCTAATGAACCAGAAATATGAGGGCTGGTGAATGGTGTGAGACGTTTCTGGGCGATAAACGTGCCTGCACCACGTCTAGGTGTAATATCATCCAACGAACGCCTAGAACGCTGTCCCCTAAACGGCGAGCCCGTTCGTGTCGCCTCACCCTCGGAAGCTTCGTAGAATGACGTGGGTCGTGAGGATGCGAGGGAGTGTGCCGAGGAAGCGGCCGAATTCGAACGATGATGTATAGGCCGAGAACTCCCCGGTGTACTTTGGATGTGCCGTACGACACGCGTAGAGGAGGAAGAACCGGCTCTGCGATGGCCATATTTGGGTAATGGCGACGAGGTACGATAGTACGCTGATCCATTCGAACCCGTGGACGGTGATTTGCGATGTCGATGAACACCCCCAACGGTAAAACTGAGAGCAGATGATGGTCGTGAGGAGTGATCACCCCTTTCAGAGTTGGGGGTCTCTGCGCCAAAGGACTGGACCGAGGGGATCTGGTCAAGAGCATGTGATTGCTCGATCGTGAATACCTGAGCAGAGTTGCCAGACGACCTGCGGGAGTTCACGCTACTAGATCGACGAGACGAGACAGAGTGGCGTTTGACACGGCGACCCCGCCCACCCCCACTGGCATGCCGCTTGATGGTGTTCTTGCTGGGAGAGGACATGGATGACAATGGAGCAGCCATCGATCGGGAATATTGTAGCCCACGGACGCTACCCTGTGGTAGTGGCTGCACGGACTCTTTCCGTTTACCCTTCCTATCCTCTTGGAACCAGAGGCGAAAGGCAGACAACAGACTCGCTCGATTCCTGTTGGGAGCGATGACCCTGCTTCCATTTCCCGTGTAATTCGGAAAAGACCTCAGTGTGTCACCTGGAGAATTCGCAGGAGTTGGCGCGCATCCACTAGGTGGCGACGCTCGCTCGCCCGCTATCACCCATGGTGACCCGGGTATAGCAGGAACATCGGGAGTAGGTGAGGATGACGGGGATATGGCATCCTTTGCTTTGAACGGTGGTGATTTGGTTAATTTAGACGAGCCGCCACTACCGTGCGAGCTACGGGGATCGTCCCCTGCTGACGTCTTTTCATTCTCCCGTAACCTCTCCTTCTCTTTCTGACCTTCACGTTGGTCCTTGACTACTTCCGCCGACTTCTTGCGAACTAGACCGGCTGCTTCCAGGGCTGTTGTCGCTCGTTGCATGATACTGACGCTCCCAGAGCGAACCTTGCCCTCCCTCTTCAGCTTCAGCAGATCTTTATCCTTGTTCTCAATTCCGCTATAACTCCCACTTGGGGTTGACTGATTTGAGCGTACAGAAGACTCGTTTGTTGTCGGCGAAGGCGACAAAAATGGCGACTTCGCGCGAGGAGGGGTAGTTGGACGCCCAGTGACCGTCGGGGTTGGTGGTACAAGGGCAAGAGCCGGGGTAGACACAGATGAAGAAGGTCCATCGGTTTGCACAGCCACGCCTTGTTTGTTTCTCTTCCGGGACCCAGTACGAACTTTGCCTTCCTTCTCTTTCCGCTGCTTGAACTCCGAGGCTTCCGCTGCTTGTTCACCATCAGGTTCTGCAGTAGCTCGAACCTCACCAATGATCTGTTTCTCATGTTTACGCATCAACGTCCACCAGAGTGCTCCTGCCGAGTCGCACGCATCCGAGATAACTGAGTGCACAATCTGAGCCGTGTCAAAGCCCATCGTACTGAGGGTATTCAGTAACTCGCGCTCGGCTGGGGTTGAAAAAACGATCGGAGCCGGTGTGCTGAGGAGACTTGCAAAATCTTGCGGAGGAAAAGGTGCAAGTGGTTTGTCACGTGACGGTGAACCATGACCATTCCCATCAGAAAGCGTCGATGACACGGAACGGCGTTTTGTGCGCACGGGTGTGCGAGTGGGATGTGTGTCGGGGATTGGAGCTGCAGATGGTAAAAGTTCGGAAGAAGCAGAGAGGAAGGTCGCTTCCGAAGTAGTGGCTGAAGTTGCCGATGACATAACCTGTTCTGCATCCTGCGTTCTCGTCTCGTTCGCAGGGCGCCTCACGATCAACGGGAGGGCAGCGCGAGCAGGCGATGGGGAAGCGGGGACGTCATCCTCAGTTTCCGGAAGGGTGGAGACCGGAGTTACACGCGAAGAAAACCAAGGGGAGGCCAGGATTTGAGGGATTGTCAAGCGTTTCGACGGATCTGTCTGTAAAACCTCCCGAAGGAGACCACGGGCGCCTGTGAAAATATCAGAAATCATGGCTCAGAGAAGAACAAAAGTATCGAACTTCTGGATAACCACTGAGGATCTTCAAATTCCCCTTTGATAATCTTTTCCTTCATCACAGCCTCTTCATCATCATCAAACGGTAGAGTGCCAGTGAGAAGGCAGTAAAGAATCACACCCATGGACCAGATGTCCACCTCTGTGTGCTAATAAGCAGGCAACATGTCAACTAGAACAATCGCTCACCGGGGCCAAGGTATTTCCTGCCCTGAAGCACCTCCGGAGCGGCATAGCCGGTGGTACCGCAAAACGTTTCCATATAGACTCCCTTTTCATATTCACGCGTAAACCCGAAATCACCGAGTTTAACACGAC
>JBBPMC010000961.1:0-14585 GCA_038090115.1 Strobilomyces echinocephalus
TGATCGACGACGACGTCGCGCTCTCGTTCGAGAATACGACTCGTCGGGACTGGCGTTTGGCGGTAGTCGAGGGCGGAGGTGAGAGCGTCGTTGGCGGAGGTGGTGGCGGCGACGTCGAAGTCAATGTCGGCGGCGGCGGCGGCGTCAGCGGTGTCGGACACGACGCGATCGTGTACGTTGACACGACCGCGCGTGTTGGCGGTTCGACGGCTGGGGTGAGACGGTCAGTGCGAAAGGAGGAAGGAGGGGCGTGAAACGGCGGGGACGCCGAGCCGAACGGGTGCCGTCGTCGGTTGAGACGGCTGTGGGACGGTCAGCGGGTGAGATGGAGGGTGAGTGGGCGAGCGGATGGACTCGGTCGTGCGGGACCGAATCGGTCGCGACACGTCGACGGCTCAGAGCCGCGACGGCGCGTGGTTGGAGCGACGGGACGGAGGCGGATTCGACGGCGACGTCGCGCTCTCGTTCGAGAACGCGACTCGTCGGGACTGGCGTTGGGCGGTAGTCGGTAGTGAGGGCGGAGGCGAGGTCGACGGCGGAGATGGTGGTGGCGACGTCAAAGTCGATGTCGGCGGCGGCGGCGGCGGCGTCAGCGGTGTCGGACACGACGCGATCGTGTACGTTGACACGACCACGCGTGTTGGCGGTTCGACGGCTGGGGTGAGACGGTCAGTGCAAAAGGAGGAAGGAGGGGCGTGAAACGGTGGCGACGCCGAGCCGAACGAGACCGCGTCGGCCGCGGCTCGTGCTCGGTCGTCCGTTGTGAACGGTGAGGGCGCGTGAGTGCGCAATTCAGTGGGGTTGGCCTGGTATTGGTCCCAGGCCGCGAGAATGGAAGCTAAAAAATAGGGGTCAGTGAGCGCGGCGGGTGGAATGGTGAGAGACGGGATCGTCGTCCGGTCCACGACATGGGCGGTCATGACGGAGGTGGCTGTGTAAGTCGTGCGGGCGTCGCGATAAGGTGCGACCGTTGACGGAATGGGCCCGACGCTCGAAATGGTGAGCGTCGAGAGGGTTGGTGAGGTCGGAGGCGGCGCGGATGCTGTTGGATTGGTGAGGGCGAGGGCGAGGACCGACCGCGGCCGCGAGATCGGTCCTGTGTCGGCGTCGGTGTCGATGTCGGAGGTGAAGGTGGTGTCTGTGGTGAGCTGGTCGGTGTCGGCATCGGTGTCGGCATCGGCTTCGGTGGTATTGGTGGTGCGGTCGTTGATGGGGGAGCTGTGGGCGCGGTGGTGGTAGGAGGTCCGAGCGGCGGTTGTGGTGGCTGTGCGATCGGGAGGTTACCGCTGGTGGTGTCGGTGATGGTGTCGGGGGCCGAGAGGTCGGTGTCGGAGTCACCTCGTACCCGGGGTAGTACTGGCCAATGGGCCTGGGGTGGGCCCAACCAACTCCCTCGAGATGGTGTCAGACATGATGGCAGTGAAGCCATTGACAGAGTGGGGTCGGTCGGCGATGTATCTAGTAGGTACCATCAGTGTCGGCATTGGAGGTGGTATCGGTGCCGGCGGCAGTGGCTGTGGGGCCTGACCGACTCCCTCGGGGAATTCCCCATGGGCCTAGGGTGGGCCCGACCGACTCCCTCAGGAAATTGCTGATGGGCCTGGGGTGGGCCCGACCGACTCCCTCGGGGAATTCCCCATGGGACTGGGGTGGGCCTGACCGACTCCCTCAGGGAATTCCCCATGGCCCTGGGGAGGGCCCGACCGACTCCCATGGGGAATGACCGATGGGCCTGGGGTGGGCCCGACCGACTCCCTTGGGGAATTCCCCATGGCCCTGGGGAGGGCCTGACCAACTCCCTTGGAGAATTCCCCATGGCCCTGGGGTGGGCCCGACTGACTCCCTCGGGGAATTCCCCATGGCCCTGGGGAGGGCCCGACCGACTCCCATGGGGAATGACCGATGGGCCTGGGGTGGGCCTGACCGACTCCCTCAGGGAATTCCCCATGGGACTGGGGTGGGCCCGACCGACTCCCTCGGGGAATTGCCCATGGCCCTGGGGAGGGCCCGACCAACTCCCTCGGGGAATTGCCCATGGGCCTGGGGGGGCCGACCAACTCCCTCAGGGAATTGCCGATGGGCCTGAGGGGGGCCCAACCGACTCCCATGGGGAATGGCCGATGGGCCTGGGGTGGGCCCGACTGACTCCCTCGGGGGATTGCCCATGGGCCTGGGGGGGCCCGACCAACTCCCTCGGGGGAATTGCCTGTGGGCCTGGGGGGGCCCGGCCAACTCCCTCGGGGGAATTGCCTGTGGGCCTGGGGGGGCCCGACCGACTCCCTCATGGAATTGCTGATGGGCCTGGGGGTGGGCCCGACCGACTCCCTCATGGAATTCCCCATGGGCCTGGGGTGGGCCCCACCGACTCCCTTGGGGAATTCCCCATTGGTGTTGGGCCCGACCAACTCCCTTGGGCCTGAGGTAGTAACTAGTATATCTCGGGCCCAGGTCAGGGTCACCCGAAAATATAGGCTTATTTGCATGCAGGGTGGCTGAAAAGCTCTGTACATAGTCACTACATTATGTGTACCAAGACGCTCCTTGGGGAAGAACTGAGGATTTTGTGCGGTCAGCGCTAGAAGCGAACAGCAGCAATAATTACCCCGCTGATAGAACTACGCGGAATGAGCGTGACTCATGACAGGAATATGTACGTCATGATCGCTTGATGGATTCAGTACCGATGCGGTGGGACGCCAGCGCTCAGTGCATCTCTCAGCCTGAGAGCAGAGAGGAAACCCGCTGGCAGGTTTTACACATAAAGTGCCGCGGGCGCGCCCGCGAAAAGCCACAAACCCACAGACATGACGACGGATGTGGCGGGACTTCCCGAGGTGTGGGCAGTCAGCGCTCCAGTGCAATGCGCCCGCCACTGGCCTTGGTTTTTCGGCCTTCAAACATAGACTCGGGTACTTTTTCACGACACCTCAGTAAGCGCCCTCATCGGGCATGAGGTCGTGTATCGTCCTGGTCCATCCCTTGAGCTGGGAAATCTTCTGCTGCATGTCTGTCGACAAAGTGCCGTCCTCCCACGTGAATCCACAAATTGCATTCACGACTACATTTCGCAAGGCGGGATTCACACCAGCACCGTCGACGTCAATGATGTTGACCACACTGCCAGCGACCGCACTACGTGGATCGTCATTGTCAACATATCTCGTAGTAGAGGATGAGTGAGAAAGGTACTTGACAGAACCGTTGCAGTTAACAAGGATGTCGGCGACATCGGCATATTTGTCCTTCAAGGTGTCGCGCGAAAGAAGTCGAGATGTGAACATGAGGTTGATATCATTCTTGACACCGTTGCTGACCGGAGCATGATATAATTCAGGGACATCTTACCTCTCTTCCACGGAAGTAACGCCTAATGGCGCTAGGGAAGCTGTGTAGGTATGCCAGCCTTGAGTGGCCACCATCGCTGTTTCATTCATCATGATTGGGACCAAAATAGAGAATGCTCGATTGTTGTGCAGGTATAGTCGCATAACCCCCCTTTCAACCATTGTTCGTGGACTGGGTTTGGTAGCGTAACAGCTCTCCAACGAGCTCTGGAAGAACCACGGGATTCGTGATGTTCGCCTGGTACCTGGCACGGAACACAGAGATAAGTGCGGTAGGTGACGGAACTCACGATTCCATATGTGGATCCACCTCCGCCGTGCAAAACCCAGAAGAGGTCAGAAATCTGGTAGTTGCTGACTGACAAGAACTGTCCGGTGGAATGAACAACCGGTATTTCTATAGCATTATCCGCACCTTATTAAAGCGGGTAGTTTAGTAGATACGATGCACACTTGAGTGTCCTACCATCCACCAGATGAACTGACAGAACCACCTGCATCGAGCCCACCGACCATCAAACGCTCGTAGTTGTTGACAGTGGCGTATGTCTCGTACCATTGAACACCAGCGCCAAGTATCGCAGCTATTCAGAATGACAGATCAAAAGGCCTCCGAAGCAGGTTTGGAACGAACCCACCCCCTCATGCCTCGTTTGCCGGCACGCGAACAAACGCCGAATCGTACGTGATGTTCTTCATGTTGTGCGTCCACACTACAAAACCCCGCGCTGCACTCCGCCCAAGATAATCATTGCTACTCGCGCACCGGCCCAGTCCATCAGCACGTCCATCACATACGACTCGTGAATCGCGGCGCCGAGTGAAATGACGTACCCAGTGTTCTTGACGACTAACTTCAAATCATACCGCAAAGCGTGACCACCGCTTGTATGTCCTCCACAGAACGCGCGTTGACGCAGACGACTGGCACGCTTCCTTGCACATAGGCGCCCATGATGGTGGGATAGCACGCGTCAATAGTGCCATTTTGGAACGTGAACGTCTCCCAGTTCGGTGCTTCCATGGTTCCGGGATAGAAGAGCGCCAATTGCAGTTTTCGCGAGAACCGCCCAGACGGCCGGGGTCGGAGGGCGGGTAGCATGCAGACACGCTGGGGCAGGGGTGGATGAGAGGCTGAGAGACCTGGGATAGGAGCCGGGAGAAGGTCGAGGCAGAGGGCCAGCAGGACCGACCAAAGGTACAGAGACAGCCCGCGCCGTTCAAAGTGCTAGCGGTCCTTCCCAAGTATCAGCGTGAGAAGTTTCCAACACATCAACTTGACTGGCAGGAGGATGACGCGCAAAGGAACAGCACTTCAACGGAGGACACGGACAATCGCATTTGTAAGGTCAGCACCACGGTCGGGGGAGTCGGACCCCACTGATATCAACTTAGATTGATCGATCTTTGAGTCCAGGCAGTGATGGGCTCACGCAAGAAATATGGTGATTGCCGGGGTTAGTACTATACTAGTTTCGATCAGCTGCGTCGGCCACCATCAACCATCCCTGAGCCTACGGGCATTCCAGGATACTCTTCAAGCGACCGACTGGTTCATGTTTTAGCCTACCAAGTCTCAAGCGAACATGTCCACCTCCATCGGTACGTTGCCCGCGCGATACGATCTCAAACTGTTGCCTTACTCTTTCAAATTCACCCTAGAGTCTGACTGGATGACACTGCATCCGACTCGGATCGACCACTATTCGGGGTGGACGGCGGAGGCCAACTTCGTACCCCAGTATCACTGGATGTCGGTATGTATGCTTGCTTGAAACGCGATAATCCAGCTCCGGGCCCGATTCTGAGCCATCTCGAAGTATCTAACCTAAGTAGGGCCAACGTTGTATGAGTCAAAGTCTGTACTTGGTAGCACAAAATACGAGTTCAGACGGGTCATGATGGAAAACAACATAAAAATCCAAGTCACGAGCGGCACGTCAAATTTGCGTTCCACTCCTCTGATCCGACGCCATTCGCGACGACGAACAGCCTGTGTGGATCATACTTGTCCTTGATGCTCTTCAGAGTAGAATAGTGTGACCCAAAGAAGGTCTTCTGCCAGTCGATCTCGAACAAGGATGCCTGTCAAACAAAAGTAGGCATACACGAACGTGAATTACAAGCGATGCACGAACCTCGTTGAAGTATGCGCCGTCGTTTGGCGTGAGGTCGTTCATCGACTGGATCCATGCTTGAAGATCGGAAAGCTGTTTCTGGAAGTCCGCCGAGGACGTGCTGTCCTCCCACGAGAACCCGCACATGGCTTCCACGACCACATTCCTCCAGGCTGGATTGACTCCAGCAGAATCGGGATCGATCTGGTTAACCATTCCGCCAGCGATCATGCTACATGGAAGGCCATCAGATTGTCGGATTATCCAGCAGAGAACATACTTGAAAGTGGCGTTGCACTCGATAAGCATTGGGGCAATTTCGGCATACTTGTTTGCAACAGAGGTTCGCGAAAGAAGTCGAGACGTGAACATGAGGTTTCCACCGTTCTGTCCGCCGCTACCGAACACGGCCTGATACATCGCGTACCATGAAGGGCCATAGAAAGTTTGTTCGGTAGAGACGACACCATATGGCGTTAGGGAAGCTGAAAAGTTTCGCCAGCCTTGAGTGGTCGCTGCGGCTGTTTCATTCGTCATGTTGGGACCGAAATAGAAGAAACTCAGTTGTTGGCCTGAAATAGCCCCGTATCCACCCCAACCGTCGTCTGTGAACTGGGTTTGGTAGCGCAGTAGGCCTCCGACCAGCTCTGTGGTCACTGAGGAATTCGTGATGTTTGCTTGATACGTGTAGAGCTGGCACGGAACGGAAGGATAAGTGCGATAGGTGACATCAGTGACAATGCCATATGTGGATCCACCTCCGCCACGCAAAGCCCAGAAGAGATCAGAGTTCTGGTAATTGTTGACAGTCAAGAACTCTCCGGTAGAGAGAACGACAGATATTTCGATGGCATTGTCAACCCCTGCGGTAAGAATGTGTAAGCAATAAAGAAGACGTTCCGAGCGAAATCTCACCGAGACCATGGGTGGGCGATAACGAGGAGTGACCACCGCCCGCTAACCAACCACCGGCTGCACCGACAGAACCGCCAGCAGAGCTACCGCCGACCATCACACGCCCATAATTATTGACGGCCGCATACGCCTCATGCCACTGGACACCAGCGCCAAGCGTGATGGCTACTCATACAAGTCACTTCAGAAGGCTTCTAGCGCTGATTCGGAACGGGCTTACCCTCGTATGTCTCGTTTGCTGGCGCGCATCGTGGTACAAACGTGGAGTTGTACGTGATGTCTTTCATATTATGCGTCCACACCACAAACGAACCCCGCGCCGTACTGCGCCCGAGGAAGTCATGCCTGTGCAGTTCGGAGTAATGACATGCAGTTCGCCTCGTGCGGGAGGACCTACCCCGTGTTCTTGACGACCAGCTTCAAGTTGTGCTGCACCGCAAAGGTGACTGCAGCTTGTATGTCCTTCTCTGAGCGCGCATCTACACCGACGACTGGCACGCTCCCCTGCCCACAGGTTCCTGTGATGGTCGTGTTGAGATAGCACGCATCGATGGTGCCATTTGGGAACTTGAACGTCTCCCAGTTCGGTGCTTCCATGGCTCCGGGAATAGACGAGCGCCAATTGCCGTCAGTCCAATTCGTGAGGACCACAGAACAATTCCCGGACGGGTTGGAGGGCGGGTAGCATGCTTCGGCGCTGGGGCGAGGGTAGATGAGAGGCTGAGAGACCTGGGATTGGAGCTGGGAGAACGTGGATTCAGAAGGCCAGCAGGATTGGCCGTAGGTACAGAGGCACCCTGAACTAGAATTGGCCTGTGCAGTTACGGGCCTGCATAAAAGTGCGAGAAGTCCCAGTGCGCAAAGGACATGCCACATCCCTGCTCGAAGGTTGTCAGGAGGATTTTTGATGCGGGGGTCCAAAACAAACCAATTTATACTATCATAGGCAGCGCTCATACATGCCAAGAGTCTGTGGGGGATTTTCATTCGTTCACCTCCATCGGATCCTTGCACTGCCGGGCGTGCTGTGAAGTTTGGACAGAAGAATCAGTTGAACGCCTGTTTCTCAATTGCAAGGACCTACGCCGGACAGAGTCAGAGTCAGCTCCGAACAATCCTTGAAGTCAGGTTATTTTGCTTGGATATCTGTGGTCAGCGGATTCGTTTTTTCATGTACTCCGTCGGCGACAATGGGCAAGCCCATCTGCGGGCCAAGGAATCATCTCCATGGCAGCATCCGCCGGCTTACATAACGCACAGGAATGGGCTGCACTGCATCGATCCCGAAAGCGTGCTCGTCGTGCGGAACAGCAATCCCTTCCTGCAATTTCTACAGAATATCCGAGTCAACGTTTCCACATTCAACGGTCGACTAGCTTGGTACTAACACGCGATTCTCCTGGAGGGCCCCGGATCGCAAAGGACTCGGATTCGATCTCCACGTCATACCAAAAATTGATATCCTCCCCTACTGACTGCACCCGCATAGACAGCCCCCGCGGACTTGATAGCTTGAACCGCTGGTCGAATGTTTCCCAGTTGTACAGGTACGAGATAGGGATCAGAATTGCTGGACGATGAGATGCAGTCCTGCAGGTTCTTTCAGTCGACAAACGACGAGTTTGATCCCGAACACACTGTCGAGGCACTAGAAAGTGATTCACAGCAGGGCCTTGTGGGACCCGAGTCTCCATTCTCTGCGCGGGGCAGCTCCGGCTCTTCTGGCGAACCTTTTTTTTTCGGCGTTGAAAATGCTAGGCATGAAGCTGGAGCATGCAGCGCTGCAATGCCTTTCAAAGCCATAGTGCAGCACAGCAAGTGGGACTCGTGTTCAGCTTGGGGGTGAAGCATGGACGCATGAATAGTGATGGTAGGTGGGTGGTAGTTGCCAAAGGCTGCTGTAACTCCGACGCCGCGCACAACGCATTGCAATTGTGTACGGCTACAGACGACAACGGTTCCGGACAGTCACTGTCTTCGTCGCGCGTATATCCATTCCCCATCTGACAGCACGTTTATGACGCACAACACACGGGTTTCGTCAGTTCTTTCGAATCAAGAACCTTCTGGGATCGGTCTAAGAAACTCCGTGACGATTATCATGTACAACAGGATGGCCTCATGTCGAACAGCCATGGAACGCATGTCATTTCCGCCGTGATCGCAAGGATGAGTATCACGTTTGATGGCTTCTCTAGAATGGGGGAACCCACTGCATTTGGCGACAAGGTTGCAGGCAGCATGGCGAGCGATTGCGCTAGGCCTACCCGCCGTATGCATTGGAAGCGATGGTTCACGACGTTGCTGACGCCGCCCAAATACTTTTCCCGCATCGTCGCATCGTCCCCGCATATGTTCTCTCTCTGGATCGCTTGGTACACACCCGTCCGAATCGTTCGAAGGCTCACTTGCTTGGAAGAGGCCACGAGGCAATCAACCTGCTTACAGACGTTCTGGATCTGGTCGAACAACGCGCAGGAACGCTGTTTCTCGACGTCAGCGTGCACAGCGAGGCTGCGTCGGACTTATCTACGTCACGGTGTTCGGAGTCGACGTACGGTTTGATTTCAGGACAACCGTATCGCCGTTCGCTTCAACTAAACGATCGAGGTGACACCCAGCGGTTGCGGGCTGGTATCCTATCAGTTAAAGGTGGTCTTTCAAATGTGGTTCTGCAAGGAGCGAAACGATATAGTTGTGGGCGCGTAACATTTGGCAGGACGTATGTCGTCGATCTTGTGATCACATAGTGACCTCGCTGCGCCGTATGAGTTCAGCTCTTCAGTTCTAGGTTCCAGGAAATCGTGTCTGGAGAGGTCAGCGAGATGGCCGACCAGGCCATACAGGACGGGCGAGAAATACTACGACAAAGGTAATAAACAAAGCCTGGAGTCTCGCCAACCTTCCTGATGAACGACATGCGAAACTCGACATCAAGGTTCGACGGAAGGGCCCAAAAAAAGTAGACTCCAAGACGTTCTGCGACGTGTGCTTTGCGCGCGTCCATCACAAGTCTTGGAGACAGATAGTATGACACCCAGCGTCACGCACGATTCATGCGACCTGTCGATGCTGCTGGAGTTCCATTGGCAAGATCCTGATCGATCAGATATCCTCGACCCTCAAAGGTGACGACGTGGCTTAGGCTAACATCCCTATGGACCTGATTCGTAATTGCGTTCCACGGGTCCCTGGCTAACGCTTGCAGGTCTGCGTCTTTCGATCTTGTCTCGGGATCCATCCAACATGTTGTACCTGTCCATTGCGGTCGAAGCTCATCGCCAACGAAAAGAAGAGAAACGCACACGATGGCATACACGCGGCCCTCTGCCTTGGCTGCCTCGTGGACTTTCCTGATCTCGCCCCATAAGCTTCAAGTCGTGCACGCCAGATTACCCGTCCTTATTTTCATTCTCATCTATCGCTACCGCGCATCCCGGTGCAGTCGAATCCCTTGCTTGGGATTCGCACCATCGACGGTTGGCTAGCGTCGGTGCTGGCGAACTGTGTATCTGGAAAGTCACCCTCGACAACAGTGAGTCTCGGGCCTGAAGTGCTTACGTTGCAACCCTTGCTAACGCTAGCCGCATTAGAATCTTTTCTCCCTTTCAATGCGGCGATCAATGTGAAGCAGTCATACGTCGCACGATCTGTCCATTTTTTGGATGACGGAAACAGTGTCCTCGTTTGTTATCTCGAGAGTGGCTGTGTGTAAGTGCGATATTACCCGGGTTGGCCTCGCACTGCCCGTTTGGGTTGCTGCAAGTCTGGATGGTGGTATTAAACCAGTGGAGCGTACTTGGGTCGATTGGATCGCTGTCGCCGGTGCATATGAACCTGGGGCGGGTGAGTGGGTCGATTCGGGCGATTCGACGATGGGCTCACCAGCCTTGATATCCGACGAGGATCTTGTCCTGGATCGTGTTTTGGTCGAGGTCAGCACAAACAAACAGTCGGGATCATACTCCCACGCTAGCCGATACCACTCATCCCGTAGTTGCTCGGGGCGTTTTGCCACGTTACGGGTGTCAGCATTCTTATCTTGGACCGCACCATCATGGACGACGTCCTCGCTGACCGTGCCCAGTTTAATCTCGACAAGCTCACCGCGCAAGTGCATCTAGCCTCCAAAACATCACCGACTGACCCACCTCGTAGTCTTCCAGAATCTTGATCGTCATCCCGGGCGTGGGATATCCACCTTCACCGCTCGCCTCCTCTCGATCGTCAAGGCCCGTCTTGAAACCAACTCAGAGGCCCAAGCAGTCCTTTGTGGGGCTTGATGGCTGGCACCTCACCCGCGCCAAATTCGACCCAAAGCACGCCAACGACCGTCGCGACACCCACTGGACCTTCGATCGCCCTGCCTACGCAGCATTCGTCGCCCGCCTCCGCGATCGCGACGCTGCGGTATACCCTCTCGTTTGACCACTCCCTCAAAGACCCGACGCCAGACGCGATCACATTTGCCCCCTCGCGCCGCATAATCGTCATAGAGGGGCTCTACGATGCTCGACGTCGATCCGTGGAGGAGCGCCGCGGTGCTCATGGACGAGTGGTGGTGGATAGTTGTGGATCCCGCCCGGGCCCGCGCACGTCTCGTTAGACGTCACGTCCAGACTGGCGTCGCCAGGGACGCGGAAGAGACCGCCTGGCGCGCGGAAAACAACAACGAGGACAGTGAGTCGATCGCGTCTCGATGGGGGCGGGGCGGAGCTGACGTCCGACGGATTGGAGGTTCATCTCGAGGAACGCGTTCGACGTGACGTATACCATTCAGAGCGTCGACGATCCTGCACATTCGATATGAGGAACCGAAAAATGGAATATGATAACGACTAACTCGACTTCCTCTTGCGACTAGAATCAGATCCAAGAATCAGTAGGTCTTGATGTCCGTTTCCGTGGTGTAGACGCGCCCGTGGAGATCAGTCGGGTGTGTTTCGCGCGAAGTCATCGACGACAAGCACCAACTGGATGTCACGAGGATTATCATTTAATTACCTTCTCCCCACATGAATGAATACCGTTTCCTGGTCGAATCAACGGACTCAACACGTCAACCGGCGTCCAGTTTGTCAGCTCTGGCGGATATGACCAACTATCATGCAGTGATGGGACGTCAGCGCTCGGCCTGCCCACACGCCGGAGTCCATGATGACCGAGATGGTCACTCCGCCTGGTACACAGACATGTGCAATCCGAGGTACAATCGTATTTCACTCGATCTGCACTTCGCTATCTTGGATTCACCACAAGACAGTAGCCGAGTTGACATGCTCCACGAAAGCGAGCGATGATGTTTCAAGGTGAAGTCGCCCAGCCTAATATTTACCCTGGGCTGGATCACGGCGCGCTAGGTGGCCGATGTCCTCGAACTTGGATGCATAGAGGTCGGTTTATCACGTCATTTGTCATCTCCAGATGGCATGCGACTCCGCTTTCATTTTTTCTATTGTATAGGGCTAGTACTTCCCGGCGACGAACGGGTTCAATCCAGCACCTGAATCCGGCGTCCGACCCGCGAACTGCGTTCGCTCTGTCCGCGAGGTCCCGGTCATGTTTTGTGGTTTCGATTGTTTGCCGACGTCGCGTCTGGAGGACGTCGTGATGGCCGTCGTCCTCTGAATTTCGGCGTCGCACAGGGGTCGATCCTAACCTGGCAAACGTCTACGCTTTTGGCGGGCTCCGCACGAATCCCCCCACCACATTGCTACTCTCAGCCCTGCACTGTTTTCTCCCAGCGACCGAACAGAGCCGACGGCTCGCTCCTGCCTCTCAGAGTCATAAGCGGGTCCAGGCAGATCGACGACGACTCAGTTTCCGAGTTGCCACCGTCGTGCTCGCCTCACAAGGTTGACCTGCTCTCTTCCGGCGAGTCTTGGGGGGGCCTCTTTTTTTTTCTCCGGGCACCGTGAAGCTCAACAGGACGGTGATGACGACGCGATACGTAGTTGGTGGACGTGGTTCGTCGAGCGTGCAGCGGTCCGAGCCGTTTGATCGGCGAAACCGGGTGGACGACTTCCCATAGCGCGCGTATAACAGGACTAGAACGAGAACGACCACGACCGGGACGACGGGGACACGGCGGTCAGATTCAAGTGTGGGAGGAATCGAGCTCGTCAACGTCGTAGATGACGAGCACGCCCTTGAGGATCGCTTGCCACGCACTGCAAACCATCTCATCGATGCCATTCGCACCGGTCAGGCGCGCGGGTCGCTTTATAATAACAAAAGCGAGTACGTTGGTTGCTGTCACGCTCATTCCTTCCATAGTTCCGTGGTCTATCAGACGGGAATTACATGACAAAACCGACGACTGTCGACACACAGCACTCGCCAGTGGATCAGAGGCGGCACGTCCATCACCTCGACTAAGGCTCCATTGACAGACACTATGAGTTCCAGAGTTCCAGATCGAGTCGAAATGTTCGGTCAGAGTATACATGGAAAAATGCGCCATACACTCGTGCGAGATACACTCGGTGACGACCTTCCGCTCTTGGCGATGTCGCACGCTAAACGTTTGCTCTGAAGCTCGAACTCGTGACCCAGACTCAGATTCCGGGCTGCGAATGATACGGCACCGTCTGTCGTCAAGGCTCTGAACGCATGAAAACTATATACACGACATGAACATAGTACAGCCCATTCTGATGTACCCGTCGAGTCGGGACGATAGCAAAAAAATGAACCAATTGATCTACCATTCAAAGGCCTACATGGATGAACGGAATCCAGTCGCCAAACGACGCGCCGAAACTCTTTCGCAGGTTCCCGGTAGCTGCGTGCAACGCGTATGCAGCCTCCCGATAATCCGGTCGAGTGCCCTTCCGAAACAAATACCCGTATACGTCCCTTGCCACGTCGGGCGCGAGCTTGTCGCTGATCGACCACATCGTACCGATGACTCCTCCATACCCCGCAAACAGCATCCCAGCCGCGATGTGAATCGCCTCGTCGGAGAGGTGTTTATCACCCTTAGCCGTCTGACATGCAGAAAGAAAGGCGAGTCCCCCGTGCGGCCGCGACACCGAGATGATGTCGCGAACCTTCAAACGGCGACCGCCAGCGAGACAAAGCCCACTATCAATACCGTCTTGAACCCCATGGCATGCAAAGTGCACCCAGTCAGCATCCTTCATGAGGGAAAGTACTTCCTCGACTGCGCCAATGGAGGGTTCCACGAGGGTGGTGTATGCTGAAGGTAATTTTTGAACTGCCTCCATGATGCGTTCCAATTCTGTGACCGCGCCAGGAAGTGGCCCTTGGCCGTCCGTAGCTGGCTGACGAACGGCGAGGAAGCAAAGATGTTCGCTTGGAACATTCGAATTTGGCGAGGGCACAAGCATGGCAAGAGATGGAGTATATGACGAAACAACGAAGTCAAATACTTTGTGGCCAAGTTGCGAATGTTGGTCGTCGTATAGCCCAGCTGCATGGAAGGGGAGAAATGAAAAGGGGCCCGTCGGACACCAGAAAATGCGGGAGAGATCTCCAGGTATCTGCTCGGAGACAGAATTAGTTATGAATGTGATTGGCATAATCACTCACAGAGAAGGCTAAGGCATCGAGGACGGGTTTGACGACGGACTTCCACAAGGGGGACAGGAGGGTTTCCCATCTATCACAACCCCACTTCATGCGATGGCCTTCCCTTTCTTCACGAATGAGGCCCTTCAGTGCGTTTTGAATATTAGCCGACCGCTGTGAAGTGAAATTGGGGAGGGGGAGATGAATGACATGATCTACGTTGGCGAGCACAATCAACGCATCACATCGGCTTTCAGAAGCGTTCAGTACAACCACCGGACCAGCATGTGCAGAGGCACGGAGCTGCGAAAACTGTCTGTAGCGAAGGAATGTGTCAAAGCCTGGTAACTTGCGGATCTCCCTTAACAGATCATCTCGCTCGATCGCGAGGGCACGATGTTGATCAGCCTCTTGCCTCAATGACTCAGGCTTGCGTTCCACTACACCTCCGGTCCCAGATGGCAACGCAGACAAGGATTTTTCACGGGTGGCGCTCGCACTGTCCAATGCAGTTGACAGTTGCTGAAGTCGACGAGCGTGATCTGGATAGGCGGACACCAATTCTTCGTGCGAACTACGAAGTTTAAACTGCTCGCTCCAGACCACTGAGCGTCCTCGCTCAAGCCACTCCACAGCAAGTTCTGGGTATCCAGCATCTAATGCCTCCGCAGCACCG
>JBBPMC010000962.1:0-14568 GCA_038090115.1 Strobilomyces echinocephalus
CTTCCTATTATCTTTGACTACAGTCCAGTCACCTTTAGATTTGACTTATCCTTGCTTGTAGTACATCTACTCCTTGGTGAACCTGTTAAGGAAATCTAAGGCAAACACCCATTTTATTCGATCAACCAATTGCTAGGGTACCCTTGGTATCATCGTTGGATTTATACAACCTATAGGTCCAACATTCTGGCCCACAAACCATAGTCAGATAGTGTGTTTAGAGGCGTAAAGACATTTGGAGCCCACCCAAGGGGGTAGAAAGAAATTACCTCCACTTCAAGATCCTAGAACATATTCTTAGTTCAGGATTGTCATGTTGACACACACCCAACTCCCTCTTCCCAGTCCACAAAGCAAAGATACCCCCACCAAGTTCAGGGGTCACTTCACAAAGATCAAACCATTCCTTTTCCATTATAAGTGTCTGCTTCAGACCTCTGGTATTACCTCAGACCAGGAAAAGTGTCAGCACATTCTGCTATATGTTAGCAACAAGATTGCAAAACTCATAGGAGTACTACCAAAGTACACCAGCAGTGACTGGAATGGTCTCAAAGTTACTCTTCTCGATCTCTATGATGTAGATAGAGATACTGCCCAGTATACTGTTGCCGAGCTACACAAGTTCACTGCCAAGTCAGCAGCAAGGTCTATAAGAACCCTTGCTCAATGGAAAACCTACCTATGCTGCTTCTCAAAGCATGCAGACTGGCTCAAGAAAGTAGGCAAGCTCAGTCAAACTGACTACTCTCAGGAATTCTGGAAAGGATTACCAAAGAAGTACAGAAAGATGATCATTACCCATAAAAGGGCAGCAGACAAGAATCTAGATCTCACTAAGTCAATTGAGATCAAGGACATCAAGCCTATCATGAAACAGCATCTAAATTGAAACTGGTTTGATGCTGATCTATATGACTCACAGTATGACAGTGACTCTGACTCAGAAGATAATTCTGACTATGATCTGGAAGACTCAAACTCCAGTTCTGAATCTGAATCTGAAGACCAGGAGGATTACTTGCCTCTGAAGTCAAAGAAGGCTCAGTAGAAACAGAGGTCTGCAAAGCCTACGTCTCCGTTTAGAAAGCATAGAAGCCAAAGAACAGTTCAAGCTGAGGAAAATATATCCTCCAAGCCTAAGGCTGCCTCTGCTTCAACATCTACTCCACTCTTTAAGCAAATAGAGCCAAAGATACAGAAGCCAAAAATTGACAGTCTCATAGATCAAATGTCCAAGCTGAGTCTCAACGATACTCAGTATGCGAAGCTATACTTTCAAGCAATCAAGCGAGATAAAGACATGATTCATACTCTCTATAAGTCTAATCTAGGAATAGATCCTATCTCAAACAGAGCCAACTCTCAGAACTCATTTGGTCCCAGGGAGGACTTCAGAAACTCTTGAGGTCCTCGGGATAACAACCTATCCAACATACTGAGGCAGAGACTTGGAGCCTGCTTTGAATGCAATAGCCATAACCATGGCTTGGCTAACTGTCCTATAATGCTAGGATTAGTAGAGAAAGGAGAGCTAGTGAAAGAACCTGATGGAAAATATCTCCTATCTTCCAGAAAGCCTATTATGAGGCAGCTAGGAGAAAACCTAGTAGAATCCTACTACAGGTGGAAGGAGGCTAATAGGAGCCTGTCAACATCTTACCTGGTCCAAGCAAGAGAACTTCACTATGACAGGAGTTCTGCCTATTATGTAGTGTCTAGTACTTTGGACCGCACCATTTTCTGCAAAAAGGCTGATGCTGGCTTGAATTTCGCAGAGGAAAGTGCTATAGATGACTACTACTATACGAGACCTGATGACGACGTGGTCGACTATGGAACTGACCTGCTCTCTGATGCTCACTCCTCTTTCTCGACCTCCGACGACTCTGATTATGATGATCCTGATACTCCAACAAAGTCATGTGCCCAAGCATTTGTGGCTGAGCACAGTACGCACGAGACTGTGATGTGACAGGCATGCCGACAAGTTATGGACAGCATGTACATGCCTTCGAGACAGTGTGATGACACCAAACCATCTGCCAAACTGTTAGCAGACTCGAACCCGAAAGGTGAAGGTGGCAATGAGAATGTACCGCCCAGCTGAACAACATTCCAGCTAGAAAAACTGCCCCCGTGAGACAGAGGTGACAACCAAGTATGTCGACCGCTTGCCCCTTTCAACAACCTGAAGATGGTGCCGAGATGGGGCGAGCAACCTGTGAACATGTTAGAAAAGACTACCCACCCAGATGAAAAAGTCCATGCACCATGGAAACCAATGCTAGTAAAAGCCCTTCCCCATGAGAAACCATTCGAACGACCAGATGAACCAAGGAAAATGGTCCCCATGAGGCGTGAGGACCAGCAACCGACGACAACGATGAGGGATGTCAAAATGCATAATGGGACACGCAACCTAGAAGAGAGAAGAATAAGAGAGAAAAAGACAGATGTACCTCACGCTGTACAGTGTTAATTTGAACCCCAACAGGAGATTGCTGCTGTCACTGCGGATGCCAAAGCACCTGGGCACCAGCTAAGTGACTTAGCCGTGTGAATAAAGCTCTGTGACATGCTTACCAAGCTCCTTGCGAACCGATCGTGGTGTCCACTGGTGAACTGCTGGGTACCTCAAACGAATTGAGTCAGTTATTGCTCGAGCAGGTTAAGCAGAAGACGGTTTGAGATGGAACTCACCACCATCAGACTGCAGTCATGCACCAGTTAGTCAAGCCCCTTGATAGGGTGAAGGCCGGATTGATCGAGCTTCCAGTCACCATCCAAAAACAGGGTTTGACAGCTGTCTTAGATAGCAGAAGCGAGATCAACGTGATGCGGCATGACATGTGGGAATCACATATCATCCCAATGGATAGCGCTACCACCATGCATCTTGGTGATGCCAATAGCAGCACACGGATATTACATAGACTTATGCTAAATACGGAAGTGTCCATTGGAGGTATGAGAATGACTGTCCAGTTCTGGCTGTCAGAAGTTTGCCCAGCGGAACTGATCCTAGGACAACCCTGGCAGGTCTGGAACAGAGTGACCATCAACAATAGATCCGATGGTCCCCATGTCATCTTCAAAGATGAGCACAGTGAGCCCATGTTCGATCTTATGGTACGGCCAAAGTTTCAGACCACACTGGAAGCACTCCTTGCCATCCAATCGGCAAGCAAGATAAGCAATGACAGCTGTCAATCAATCACACAGCCAAGCGCCACCGCATGTTTCATGACTGCAGATTTAGGCTCAGTATCGCCTAGATCACCTGCCATTATAAGATCAAAATTTCACAAACTTTATATCCCTTGACATTTTTAATCAATCAATACAATCTTTATCTAAGTCTATTATCTTAGAATTAATTGCACACAATGCCACAATACAATTCACAACAATTGTGAACTCTGCAAATGCCAAATTTGAATCACTCACAATCTTAGAATCAAATTTTCAAACCCTTGAATTTGATTTCAAATATCTCTTTAACTCTTCATAGAATGAAAATCTATCTTCTTATTAGAAGATTCTGCTTAAATCTCTTGCTGATTTTCAACATCTATAATGCTATGTGATGCATATATTCAAAGCTCACATTAGAATAAATCATATATATATTGGATAGATGAGCACCTGGAGCTACTTGAAATCTAGAACTATTTCATATTGTCTGATATGAGTCTCCAGCTTGTTTCCTCTATTTTAGTATCCTAGCAGAGATTGACAACCATGGGACAAGCACCAAATAACAGACAACACTCCTAATTTAAAAAGAGTGTGCTGTTCATCTGTTAAACTTCTAGTTTCCCAGCCTTTCCTTTACTCTATCAACAAATGTTGAGCACTACTTTTGCTATTGACATTGATCCCAATACTTCTTTTGTTACAACTCTTATAACCTTCTGTTACTATGGAAGATATGGATCCTTTATCTATGCTGATGTCATTTAAGAATTCCACACAGCCATTGCCTTGGAATATAAGTTTTCTGATCTACCATGATTGAAATCCAGTGTTTTTTTTTTGATCAACTCAGAGCTATGTGATCTACATCAGTATACTTCATTAAGTTCTTTGTGTGAAAAATCAAAAATTTCATATATCTGTTATACCTTCCACTAGCTATTACAGTGACCATTTTTCTGTCTATTCATATACTCTTATCATGTCTGTTACATGGATTTTTTCTTTTGTTCAAAGATTCTCTACTAAATATCTCTTTTCTTGGTGAAAGAAATCTCCTCAATATCTCTCTCATACTTTTTAAACAATATATGCCAACACCATTTCATTTATTTTTTTTATGTCCCCTACTTATGTATTTACACTAGATAAATATGAACAGCCAGATATTTCTGGAGTACTCTATAGAAGGTCAAGCTAGGTAGCCATTACCTCCCTTATTGCAATCTGTAGATAACTACTAGCTTTTTAGATTCACTTTGAAATATTGTCTTACTACAGGAAAATTCATTAATGGTGGATGTTTCATCCCATGCTGTCTCATCATTACTACCAGATATCTATACTCACATTATTAGTGAGCTGATGAAATATGAGTGGAGATATCCACATCTACCTCATGTAGCATGGTCAGATTCAAGCAAACATAGCATAATCTATGATTTTGAGGTGTTTTATTTTAGGCTTGTCTAAGTTTCTAATCTCAGGTAATCAAATAACTCTTTGATTCCCTAGTATTTTAACTTCTTTTGATTTCATAGAAGCTACCACAAAACTTCTATGGGCTAAGCTTAAAGATTGAGTTACAATCTCTAGAAAAAATCTGCAATTCTACTTCTTTTAATAAGCCAATACTTTAGATATACATATATATAATAAGACAAATAACCTCCTTGGATGAGGCTAAAGAACTGAAATTGAAATACCTGATGTAAAAGAAGCCAAGACCAAATAAAGCCAAATATACAAGCAAGTTAAGGGACTTCCAGAAGTTCATTCAAGGAATTAGTTTTGATAAGGCCCACACACGATGTGTAATATGAAATTTTTGAAAAAAGAAAACAGATAGGCTTTGCTGCCTTTAGAAGAACTCCTGGATAAAGAGGATTCTATAGGTACTTCTAAATTAACAACACCTTTGCTGTTAGCCAGGCCTCCTTCAAAGCTTGCTAATGATAATATACCTGGGCTTAATTCAGCTATAGAAACAAAAAAGTAATATTCTAGAAAACACTTATGTCTGTCTACACCACTAACTTCAAGTGGGAAATGCTTATGAAGATCAAGATCTGCCTATAGGAGCAACAAGGCAATTATGTCATACTCAATACCCTTCTAGACTTGGATGCAAACACTATCTTTATTGACCAGCAATGGGCCAAGGAAAATCACACTCTCCTATTTAATCTTCACCACCCCTATATTCCACATTATAAAACTGGTTCTTGAATTTAAGGAACACTGAACCAGCAAGAACACCTTTATTCTAGGCTTCTCATGGCGAAAATACCACAACCCTGAAATTGATTGAACCAAAGGCATGGTCAAGATGATATGCTACCCATGCCAGTGTGCCCACTTGCAGGACAACTCCCTGTTTATATGTTCAGGCAAAAGAAAAAGAAAATTGATATTACATACATTGACAGCTATGATCCATGGAAAAGCCCAAATAAACTGAGAAAATACTAGAAGAACTGGTATTCAAAGAATACCACAAGTACTTTAAAGTAAATAATTCTTAAAAAGTGAGTCCAAACAGATGCCTATTAAAAAACCATGGGATCATGCCATTGAGCTCAAAGAATTATTTAAACCCTACGATGAATGCATCATCCATCTATCGCTGACAAGCAAGAAAAGGTCACAGTGTTTTTAGATGATCAGTTCAAAAAGTGTTATATTAGACCCTCCAAATCTTCACAAACTTAGCCCCATGTTTTTCATGCCTAAAAAGGATGGCAGGAAGTGGATGATATAAGATTACCAATACTTAAATAAACACACAGTTAAAAATAATTACCTACTGCTATTGATCAGACAGCTTGTCAATAAGCTTAAAGGGGCTAAGTTATTCATGAAAATGGATCTCAGATTGGGCTACAACTATATCTAGATCAAGGAATGCAATGAATGGAAAGCTACCTTCATCTGCTTTCACAGATCATTTGAACCACTCATCATATACTTTAGGCTATGTAATTCCCCTGCCACCTTCCAAGCAATTATGAACAAAATTTTTGATATGGATGATATTGTGGTGGTCTACATCAATAATCTCATGATCTTTACAAAAACAAATAATCAAAAGGAATACAACAAATTTGCACAAGATGTCCTATGCCACCTCAAAGACAATGATTTATTCATTAAATCAGAAAAATGCACTTTCCACATGTTAAGACCAGGTCAACTCTAGGAACGAACTCTAGGGATATTCTGGCATTACACCAAATATATGGGACTTGGCTTCAGCAACTCAAGTGGAGTATTGCACCTTCCTCAGAGTCCTGGTCCTAGATTTACAAGAAGCAGAACTTGGTAGAGTAAGACTTAATGTCAACTAGTGATGAAGTCAAGTGGAGTAGTCAGAAAAGAGTCTTAGAGACTTGAGCAGATGACAGAGGAGTTGAGTTTAAGATGATAATCGAACTGGTGAAGTATAGTAAGTATTGTAGGGTTTATATACAAGGAGGCAGAGTATATTAGTAAAGTGCTATACTGCAGAACATGGGTAAAATGGAATGAAGAGAAGAGTGAAAGCCAAAGCTATGCATTCTAAGTGAGACACAGGTTCAGGGTTTTCTACAAAGTGAGACTAGTACTAAATGGAATACAAGGATTAACATATGTGGACAGGAAAAAGGTATCTACAGCAGGGAACTCCAAAGGCACAGTGTGGTGTCTAGAACATGAACAAGGCAGAGTTCATGAGTACTTGATGCAAAGTAAGGTCCACAGAAATAGAGTTTGACCTACATGGAATGGAATATGATAGCATCCTTCTTTTAGGCCTGGATCCCTGAAGGCTATAGGACAATGTGGACTTTAAAACACGTGTGGAGTCAACATGGAATAATGAAGGGTGGAAGGTGGAGTCAGAGTTTGAAACAGAGGATATAAGTATAGCACTTGTAGCTGCAGGTCTTGTCTTTTTCCCCATCATGTCTGACTTAACTGACATCCAGACTTGGGATGATATGCAGCTTGTAGAGAACAACAACAACAATAAAGAGCTTGTTAATGCAAAGTGGGTGGTGTTACAATCATAGATGAGGAACTGGAATTCTTTCACCAGGAGTATGCCTGATATCTGTCAGAGTCTTTGACTGAGGGATGAATTAAGGTTAATGACATTTAGATGCATGCTTTCCTTGTACACTCTAACCCTATACTTTCTCCTGATAATCTATCTCTTCTTGTATTACTAAATGAGGTTCTGCTTCTTTCTTTTTTCAGCACCACATCACCATCCCATCTTCCCAATTCCTTTCATTCCTTCCTAACTTGATTCCTCTTTACAAACACCTATTCTTTCCTAAGCCATCTCTCTCATGTCTATGTAATTTCTACCCATCTACATCCATGTATAAATACCAAGGTATCATATAAAGTAGTTCACTAGCTAGTTCTATGCATAGTTTCTAATATCTGCACTTCATGGTTGAACATGCAAGAATCCTCTATGAGACATTGCTTCGCTTTTGAAGAAAGTGATGCTAGATTCTATATGCACAGCATAACAGGTGGAGCAGAAGAGGCAATGTGCAGTAAAGAAGAAGAAGGAATGCAAGAAAGCTGAAGAGATGGAATCCTGCTAAAAGGTCAAGAAAGAGGTGGATAGTGTTTTAAAGTCCAATCCAGGACCAGCAAAAAAACCAACAACCAAACCAGACCAACAGTGGTTGCCGGTTGTGACCAATCCTAATTGGTCACAGTCCAGTTGTCTTGCTGGAATACAGGTACTACTACGAGTGGTCACCAACTGATTCCAACCAGTTTTTTTGGCAGCTGGTTCACTCAGGTGGGAGGATTTTATATTTATTAACTTCATATATGTGCTAACTATGTATAACATGTCGGGGTGGCAGCAATGAAGGGCAGTCTGAGGGGTCATTGTTGCTTGTTAGTGCTGGATGAGAGTGAGGGGCTGGTATCGCCAATGGAGTTGTTGTCACCATTGTCAGGGGTGTTGGTGAGGGTGTTGCTGTTGTCATCATCACAATATGAGGAGGAGAGGCAGGAAAGTGTGAGGGCAAGATGACATGTCGTCATTTTGGAAATACTGCTAAAGATCATTCTCAGAATGATGTATTGAAGTTAGTTGCACAATTTGTGAGCTGTGATGATCAGGTGAGTGAGATTAAGTGTGTAGTCACTTGCAGTGGCAATCAAGATAACCTTTCAGAATTACCTTATAACAATATGGCTAGTTGACTTGGCTGCTGATATTGTCATGGTGGAAAGCTTTGAAGTGATCCATAGTGATATCCATGTAATTAGCCATACTCTAGATCTTCTCTGATGACTCAATCCAACCACCTGATGACATTTTAGGCCAAAAGAATGACAGCCTGGACCACTTTCAGCCCTATTGCAAATAATCCAACATTCTTGGCCCATAAGTCCACAAGACTATGTTGAATTCTGTGATTTTGCCACTTTTTTGGACTACTAAAAATGTGGGCCAGACTTGTTTATTTATTTGAAGTGCATTCATAGCCTGGAAGTCCACTGTATCTCCTTCTTTGTTGCTTATAGTGGACTCCAAGTCTGTATATTCACTATCTATCATAATATCATCCTTGGTTGCTTACAGTAGACTCCAAAGTCATTCTAAGTTGATCCAGTGGTGGCTAAGTGCCCCAACCAAGCTTTTCACTTTCAACAAGTAGTTGACAAAGGAACTGTAGGTTGACTAGTTGGATTAAATATTAAATGAATCCACTGCAACTTGGTAGGAAATTTTTTCAAAACAGGTTAACTGATATCATTGGAATTATTCAAGTTCCCTGCTTTACTCAACTTCTCAATTATTTCATTGGTATGCTGGAGAATGTACTCAATCGATATAGGTTTTATAGGCTAATGTATATGCAGTAACTTCATCAGATTCATTGGTGCTAAAAAAATAAAATGTAGGTGATAGATGGTTAGTGAAGTGAGTTTCTCAATGATCCATTAAAGTCCATTTGGTCATAAAATGACCAGCACTGAGTTGATATTTTGCTGTTAGATCAAACAAGTAAGATATGTTGATATCGACAATGAACAAAATAGGAACAAGTAGTGGTGGCATAGGCAGCTGTGCTTAAAGTAGCTTGATATCCATTTTTAATCACTTGCATTAGAGTCTCTTGTGTCTGTTCATCACTTTCATAGGCCATTATATTATGAGTATCTTTTAATCTCTCTGCTGCAATCTGAGAATCATCTAGAGTGATGAGCCTAAGTAATCTTGTTGTCATATGAAGTGTCCTTCTTCTCTTGAACAAGACCATGCATGATATGGAAAGGAGAAATGTCAATTTGAATGGCATTGTTAGCATAGTGGTTTGCCAGACCCTTAGATTTGGTATTATTTTCTAGCTTGTTAATAAAGCTCCATCTGATTAGTTGAGGATTGTCAACTTGGCAAAAAAGAGTAGGACCATCCCCAAGGTTGTCATTGCTAGCCCCATAAATAAGATCATAGTCTAAGTGAATTGAATCCATGGCTTTCTTAGTTGAGGTGATTCTTCCTGTGGCTTTCATATCTTGTTGCAATAGAATATATTAGTTGAGTTTCATATGTAGAAATTTCACAGAGATACAACAGAACTTTAAATCACAATCACACCTTTCAGTCACCTTGTAATATGTTCTATAATGTTTAATAACATTTGAAATAAATAGAGAGAAAATATACTATTAAAAATGGAAATCATTGCAATTATAAGAAATCACCTGAAAGCAATCATAATATGTATAGGAAAATATATATATTTAGATTTTTTTATTTTGAATAGATGTAAAATATACTTTGCCAAATGTTGTAATAGAACTCTAGAACTTGATAGTGATGATTAAGAGTGAAAAGGTAAAAAGAAAGTATAGGAAAGTCCTTGTGTATATATACTACTATATACAAATATTTATTTGGGTAATTTGTCTAATGCTTTATATTCAATATAGTTTTAATATCATTTACCTAATATGATATAGTTTGTAAACATTCAATTAATATATTTCAATTGTTTGTTCAATGCTTCTTGTTTAATGATGTTTCAATGTCATACAATGGATGTAATACAGTATAATTGACATAATTGAAACTTTTAAACTGTATTCATTTCATTATGAGAATCAAATAATCACTTGCTGCTGACAATCATCATATAGTGTACACATGACTTATATTCAACTACATTCTATATGTTATTTGTTAAAGCTTGATTCTCACTAGTAAAAGATTTTGTATGTTAAAAATAGCTTAAATTGGTCATGTATTATTGTAAGTGCCAGATATTATAAATGATATTCCCAGCCCGGTGCAATGTGTTACATATATACCTATAAAGTAGCTGATGTTTTTATAGTAGATTTCACTGAAATCATACCATTAAGTCCAATTTTATATTGGGTTTAGATTTGAAATATCCAGTCTAGTCTGGTTTTCTATGTAATTTGGGTATAAACAGACTGTAACCAGCTATGGTCATTGTCCCAAAAAGGTATAATAGAGATTGGAATCCTAAAATACCAGTGACAGGCAATCATACATTAGTTATATAACTAATTATCACTTATTTTGGGAAAAACTGACGATTTGTTTAATTGGAAATAGGAATCAACCTTCAAGTTGGTAGACCAGGTTATAGTACTGACTTTCAGCTTGCTATTGTGGTCTGCATTGTGTCATTTCATTCACAGGGTCCTGAGATATGACCATTTTCACCATCACATCTATTTCTAGAAGGTATATACTTTAGATCACTTACGTAAAATCAGAAAGAATGCAAAAAACACTGAAAATATTTATGAATATGCACATAAATGGTAGTATATAGTGGTGAAAGATAGGGGGTTTTGTAACCCAATCACAAATCAGTTACAACCAGTTTGTTTACAGTTTTACACATTTCTCAATTATTGAATTATGAGATGCAGGGGGCTATTGTGAAACATCTCAAAAAGGGAAGTCTTGCTGGCAAATGGCTGCTCACTCAGTGTTGTTATGAGCCTTGTGCATAACCATAATCTGGTCCACCAGTCTTCTATTTTATTTTATGATTCTTAATATTGAGCTGTTATTCTCATTCAATCTAGGGCTGTATTTCTTATTCCATCATCAAATACAATCTAATGGCCTGATTTGGTCTAATCACCTGGAGAGCCAATTAGCTTTTCAAAAGCATTAGAAAGTCTTTGAATTCTTTGAAAAGTATAATATTTAAGCCTGAGATAAATTGATCAGCTTAGCACATTGAGACTACTTTCAAGAATCAAATTAAAAACTATGACTTCCATTCCCAAAGTCATGCATATCTTAGTTCATATCTCTGGGATTGAAAATAAGCTTAAATGGAGTTGAAAAATTTGATTTAATATAGTGGCTCTTTATTAAACTACCAGCAAATTATACCTCCTAGCCATAGGTTTTGTCCACTGGAATGCAGTCAAGAACCTTTTTTGCTATATTAAGGGCACCCTTGACTATGGCATCACCTATTCCCCTGATCCATCAACTTCAGAGCCATTTGTGACCTATTCTAATGTGAATCCTGGTGGTTGCAAGGACTCCACATTGTGTCCTGGATGTCCAAGCACCAAACTCTGGTTGCCTTGTCCACCACTGAAGTGGAGTACATTGCTGCTGTCAAGGCTGCCAAGGAGATCATTTGCATGCGCAAGCTTCTTCAGGAACTGGGCTTCCCTCTTCCTGCTCCTTTTGTTTTGTGGATGGGCAACCAGTCTGCTATCCAGGTAGCAAAGCATCCAGAGCACCATAAGTGCATAAAGCAACTGGATCTTTGCTGGTTCTAACTTTGAGATGTTGTGAACAAGATATTATCTATCTGCCTTTTGTGTTGACCACAGAGATACCTGCCGACCTGATAACCAAGGCCATAGAGTTCTAAAAATTATAAGGTACAAAAGGTTGACAAGTAGGGTGATAAAATGTGTAAAGCATAGTAACCAAGGTAGCTATAGCAATTAGTTGGAACATAATGCTGTCTACCAATGTTAACAACCATTTGGATGAAGCTAATGGCTTCTTCTGGACTTGGTTGATGTATGAGCATATGCTCAGCAAAAAGGATGTTACTTGTCATAAAGAGGTAGTATTTGATATAATCATGGAAGCAGACTGGGAATTCTTTCATCTGGAATATGCTTATTATCTTTCTGAGCAAATAGTACAAGGAGAATCTCTCAGCTGATTGCCACTCATCATTTTATTTTCCTATACCATGTAACATAATAACACCTATCTGATTTCAAATTGTATTATTAACAGAGTGCTATTCTGCTATCACTGTTCATGGAACTCTGTCTTGTTCTCCCTGTATCCATCCCATTGATGTTGACACCATCCTAATCTTATACCTCACCTTTTGTCAAATGGACACTCCTCTAGGCCATCTTTGTTTTTGGCTTACATAGTTTCATATTTCCACAATGATATATATAAAAACCTTGTGCTGTGTATTAGTACTCCTTAGCTAGTTGTATACAGTGACTCCAAAAAGCGTTGCAATAACTAACCTTGATGCAGTGCGCGAAGCGCACTGCAAACACCCATGGAAATCACACTTAGGTCTTGTGGAGTCAAAGATAGTAGACACTCTTGGCTACCATTTGGTCCTTGGATCATGTGATTTGGTGTTGTGTGCCTGATGATTGCGCACCATGGCACTCCTGTGTGTCAGCATTAAGGCACACTTGTGCCTGGTGTCCGCTTCAGCCACATTGTGGCTGTCCCTATTGATATGTATAGTTGTTGTGGTTGAGTAGTATAGAACTTGAGAGTCCAATGTAAGAGCTCTTCAGTCTCTTACATCGGACTCCAGCTCCCTTGATTGAGCTGTCTAACAGGTTATGAGCCCTGCACTTTGAACTGCGCCCTAAACCGCTTCAAACCGCTTCCCAACTCGCCTCTTAGGCAACTCATTTTCACTTATTCCAACTCCGGTCTTGCCATGTCCTTCTGGGGTAGGGCCCTTGCTGCACTTGTCCATGTCTGGACTCGCTGTCCTACAGCTGCTGTGGACAAGGCGACGCCCTATGAGCTCTGGAATGGCCGCAAACCGGATGTCTCCCACCTCAGAGTCTGGGGATCCACCGCATATGTCCACATTCAGAAGGACAAGCGGCCTGTGCTTCGCCCTCACTTCGAGAAATGCGTCTTTATTGGCTATCCAGATGGTTAGAAGGGTTGGAAGTTCTACAACCCCACCACCAAGCGCACTCTAATCTCTGAGCACGCTGATTTTGATGAACGCTTTGTTGGTAGTGCACCAGTTGCTGTGCCGGATGTCCCTATTCCTGGTCATCATCCTCCCCTCCCAGTCGAGCCTTATAGACTTCCACTGGCAAGTGATGTCGATGAAGAAGCACCAGAGCCTGCTGCAGAGATGCTGCCTCCTTAGGGGGAGCTTGAAGACGAGGATCTCGACGAGCCTGCAACTCTTCAGCCTGCGCCTCTTGCTGCACCTCCACCTCCTGTCACTCCACCTCCTAGAGCGCCAAGCCCCATTGGCATTGGAGCTCGTCTACCTGTCAGGAATTGACAGAAACCAAGGGATTGGTGGAAACTCAGTCCTGCTCAGCTGTCCAGTAATGCGGACGACTCTGAGGACGAAGATGCTGATTCTGCGCAGTGTATGGCTTCTAGTTCTGTCCACTCAAGGTCTTTTGCAGATGTCTTGCGCAGGACCAACACTCAGGAGTGGAAACAGGCTGCTTTGACTGAATTGGACGCACTGAAGGCCAATGGCACTTGGATTCTCGTCCATAGACCCAGGAATCACCCAGTAATCGGTTCTAGATGGGTATTCACTCAGAAGTATCGCGCTGACGGTTCCTTAGAGCGTTACAAGGGCTGTGTTGTCGCCCAAGGCTTCTCCCAGCGTCCTGGATTCGAATATCTCGAGGTCTTTGCGCCCACTGTCCGCCTACCCACTCTTTGAGTCATCCTGGCCCTTGCTGTGCTCCATGACCTCCATCTGTGGTCTGTCAACGTCTCCAACGCCTATCTGAACGTTGATATGGACTGCGATGTCTATATGGAGCAGCCAGAGGGTTTTGCTGAAGGGAATCCCAAGGAGACTGTCTATCTGTTGAAGAAGTCGCTCTATGGCACCAAACAAGGTGGAAATCGCTGGAATCGCAAGATGCGCACTGCTCTGGAGTCCATGGGCTTCAAGCAGAGCTACTCTGACGCTGCAGTCTATATTTTTGATAAGCAGCTCAATCAAGGGAGCTGGAGTCCGATGTAAGAGACTTGTATTAGGGTGCTACAGTGCACTAGGGACATACCTGGAGTCCGATGTAAGAGACTAAAGAGCTCTTACATCGGACTCTAAGGTTCTATACTATGGAACCATA
>JBBPMC010000963.1:0-14563 GCA_038090115.1 Strobilomyces echinocephalus
CGAGGACGTTACCTTTGTCGAGGTCTCGGTGGAGCGGAGTTCGCGGACCTGGGTCTCGAGTGCTTGGTGGTCCTGACGAGCCTGACGGAGAGTGGAGCGCAGGGTCTGTACCTGGTCTGTGGTAGAGGGTCAGTCGAGGGACCAACGCGGGCTCGGACGGACGGACGGACCGTCGCGCTGAGTCGCGTCTTCCTTGAGCCTGCTGACGACGGCGATGAGGTCGCGTTTTTCACGCTCGGTGTCTTGCACGCGACTCTTGAGGTGGTCGATGTCGGACACGGACGAGGACTGGGAAGAGGTGAATGAGGCTATTCGCGCCTCGAGGTCCTCGTTGGACGCGGCTGGAGAAGGGCTTAGTCGGCCACGCGAGAAACGTGGGTCGCCACGCACCGAGCTGGTCGCGCCCCTGCTTGAGGGTGGCAAAGTCCTGTTTGAGGGCGTGGAGGGACTCTTGGAGGTCCCTGGACCTGGTCTCGCCGTCCTGGATGGCCTGGTCGAGTTCGACGTCTTTGCGCTCGACCTCTGCCTTGAGCTCGTCGAGGTCGCGACGGGTGTCGTCCTGGTCTGCGTACTGGGCGAGCAAGAGCCTGTAGACGGCGAGGACGGTCTCTGGGTCCGGTTTTGCAAAGGTGGCGTCTGGGAGGATGTTGGAGAGGGTGTCGAGGTCGAGGTCGGCGGGGATGGGGACGAAAAAGGGGGAGTCCTCTGTGCCCTGCGTCGAGGCGGTCTCGTGCTCGACGACGACGGCGGCGGCGGCGGCAGCGGCCTTTGACTTGCGACGAGTCTTGACCATGGGTGGAGGAGGCAACGCCTGGTTTCGCACGGCCTCATGTCCTTCTTCAATTCGATCGGGTCAGTGAAAAAAAAACACGTCGTCGTCGTCGTCGCTGACAGCGAGCAAAGGCGCTCCATGTCGCGCAATCCGCGCGGTCAGAAACGCTCCCCGACGCCGACGTCGGCCGACATGCCACCGCCGCCCGTCCCTGCGCCGTCGGTCCCCGCCAGCCCAGTGCCCTCGAAGCCCCTCTACCTCTGCAGCCCCTTCGTCGAGGCCGCCCTCGTCAAGGGCAACTTCAAGACCATCGTCGTCCTCCCGAAGTACGTCGACATCATGGAGTGGGTCGCCGTCAACGGTGCGTGCCCCGCCTCGCCCTCCTCACCCCGCCCCGTCGAACCGTCCCAGTGTTCGACTTTTACACCAACCTGAACGAGTTCTACGGCGTCATCTCCGAGTGCTGCACCCAACACTCGTGTCTCATCATGTCCGCAGGCCCAAAGTGCGTGCTCCCCTCGCCCCGTCCTCCCCGTCCTCGCCGTCCGCTGACCCCCTCCGACAGCCTGAGCTACACGTGGATCAACCAGGATCGCAAGAGCGTCCACCTCGCCGCGCCCACCTACATCGACTACGTCATGACCTGGATCCAGAACCTCCTCGACGACGAAAACGTGTTCCCCACCAAATCCGGTCGGTCCTCTCCCCCGTCCCAGTCTCGCGCTGACCCCCTCCAGGCCACGATTTCCCCCAGTCCTTTCCCGCGACCATCAAACACGTCTACCGCCAGCTCCTCCGCGTCTTCGCCCACATATACCACGCCCACTATCCCCAGATCCTCCACCTCCGCTCCGAGCCCCACTTCAACTCCCTCTTTGCCCACTTTTTGGCGTTCGGCAAGGAATACGAGCTCCTCGACATCAAGGACGTCAAGGGCGCCCAAAACGCACCCGTCGGCATCGGTCTGCTCTGGGACAAGTGGAGGGAGATGGGCATCTTGGAGGGTTAGCTACCACTAATAATGTACTTACTACTGCTGTCACATAGTCGTCGTCATGTCCTTTTCCGAGCTCGAGCGCGTCCCGAACCACGCCCACGTCCTCCTCGTCGTCACCGGCAGCGTCGCCTCCATCAAGGCCCCGCTGATCGTACGCGAGTTGCTCAAAGTCGGTATCGTCCTCCCCGGTCGACCGCACCCGTTGACCCCGACGCAGTACGCCAACGTCAAGATCCAAGTCGTCGCCACCAAACGCGCACTCGCCTTCTTCGACCCCGCCGACGTCGGTACCCGCGTCTGGACCGACGACGACGAGTGGTCCGTGCGTCCCCTGTCCCCCGACCCGACCCCACCCCCGCTCGCTCACCTCGCGACAGGACACCTACGCGATCGGGGATCCCATCCTCCACATCCAACTCCGTCGCTGGGCAGACCTCGTCCTCGTCGCCCCCTGCTCCGCAAACACCCTCGCCAAGATCGCCGGGGGGTTGTGCGACAATCTCGTCGTGAGTGTCGTCCCCCCTCTCGTCTCGCGATCGACGCATCGCGGTCTTAGACGTCGCTCCTCCGCGCCCTCGCGCCCACCACGCCCACGTACGTCTTCCCCGCGATGAACACGCTCATGTACGAGCACCCCCTCACAGCGGAACACCTCCGCGTCGTCCGCCAAGTCATCAAGTACAACGTCGTGGGGCCCATCGGAAAGGGACTCGCCTGCGGGGACGTCGGTACGCCATCCAACCGCCCCCGCTCGCGCCGCCCGTCTCACCCCACACAGGTCTAGGCGCCATGACAGAGTGGAAGGACGTCGTCCAGATCGCCGTCGACGCCCTGCAGCTACAACTCGCACCATGAGTCGGGACATATACTGGATCGGGATCGTGTCCTCGTACATACGGTATACAGCATGTCAGCTCTCGGGTGATTCTTTTTTGGCGGGCATGTCAAACAACTTGACGCCCTTGACGTCCATCGATCCTCCCGCTTGACCTTTCCCGACGCGCGCATGTCCTACGCTCCTCGCTTCGCGCGGAACCCTCAGCGCATCGAGTAGCTTCTCGCTCGTGTGTGGGATGAACGGTTGGAGAAGGATGCCCGTGATACGCAACGTCTCGAGCGCGGTCAGGTAGCACGACATGGCGACCTCTGGTGGGTGCGCCTCTGACCAGGGCTCGAGCGTGGTCAGAACCGCGTTCGCCTGTCGAACTGGTTCAGTGGACGACCAGACGTCAATGTGATCAACGCACGTGTCTCAGAACCAGCACGATCGCGTGTAGCGCGTCCGCCATCTCGTAGTTTTTCATGCACCGCGAGACCCGTGGCCCGAGGTCGTCGAGCAACGCCAACAACTCTTCGTTGGTGGACAGCTTGAAAGCCTCGAGGTCCGACGTGCTCGTGGACGCGTCAGAGAGGCCCAAATTGGGGAATGGTCTCGAGAACATGTCGCGGAACGACAGCGGATCAGAGCTGGCGGCTCGCTTCTTGAGGACGTTCGACGTCACCCGAAGGAAATAATTCCCGAGTGAATTCCGTATCTCGTCGGCGTGTTTCCGGAGCTGTTCCTCGGACCAATCTGCCAAACGTCACCCACCGCCCTTTTTTGAAAAGACGACGCGGGACTCACCGACGTCGTCCCGGAATCGCCCACCGACGCGCGCCAGATAGAACCGAACGACGTCCACCCCGTAATCATCCATCGCGGCGATGGGGTCAGCCACGTTCCCGAGCGACTTGGACATCTTCTTCTGCCCCGCCGTCCAATGAGCGTGCGTCAACAACGTCTTGGGCAACGGTAGTCCCATAGCCAACAAGATCGCCGGGAGGTAGATCGCATGAAACCTTGTGCGTGCACGTCAAAAACGAAAGACCGTCCCGAAATCGAACGCCAGGACCCACCTCACGATGTCCTTGCCGACGACCTGCACGTCGGGCGGCCACGCCGTCGTCGTCTCCCCGGGGTACCCCACCCCGCTCAGATAGACCAACAACGCGTCGAACCAGACGTACACCGTCTGACTCGCGTCCCCAGGCACCGGTATCCCCCACCCGATGCGCTCCCTCGGCCTCGACACCGACAGGTCCTCGAGCGCACCCACCTCCCGCGTCACCACGCCGTACACCTCGGGGTGCACCCCGCGCGCTGCGAACCCGTCCACGGCGCGCGCGTTGAGCGACGCCGCAGAGGCGTAGTGCGCGCGCAGCGCGTCCCCAATGACCGAGAGACGGAACTTGTAGTTGACCTCGCTGGACCACTCGACCGCCGCCCCCGTCTCGATCGCGATGTGCGTGCCGGGTCGGGTCGGGTGCGGCGCGACGCGCGAGGCGGGGTAGAAGCACTCGTCGGTGGTGGAGTAGTACCCCTCGTAGACGTCCTTGTAGAGGAGACCGCGCGCGACGAGCGCGCGCTGTCGGGATGAGCCCGAGGGTCGAGCGAGCGAGTGGAGAGGGGACGGAGGCTCACCCAGACGTGCTCGACCGTCTCCCGGTGTTGGCGCTGGGTCGTGCGCATGAACACCGTCCCGCTGATGTTGGCCCTCTCGCCGAGTCTCTTCGAAGAAAAAAAACACACACCATGAGTCCACGCCGACGCGATGCGAGAGGGAGGGGATACACACGCGGAATTCGGCGGAAATGACGTCGCACCACGCGAGCGGGTCGACGCCCCGCGCCTCGGCCGCCTGCTGCATCTTGAGCCCGTGCTCGTCCGTGCCGGTGAGGAACACCACCCGTCGGGCGGGATCCAGAATCCGCTGAAACCGAGCGATGACGTCCGCGGTGACGAGCGAGTGCAGGTGGCCGACGTGCGGGCCTGAGCGGGTCATGTCAGCGAGCGGGTCTGGGACGAGGACGGACGGGGCTCACGCGCGTTGGGGTAGAATATGGGCGTGGTGACGTAGAACGGTTTGTCGGTGCTCTGCGTCGCGTTGTGCCGGCGTGCAGGGCGCACGACAGGTCTCGAGAACGCACGGATTCTGGGACCTCTGCAGGCAGAGAACATCAAGGTGAACGCACGGCGCTCTGACTGAGCTAGTGAAAAGTCGACTTGGAACTAACCCGAGACTTCTACTTACGAGCGGACAACCGGAGAATGAAAACCTCCGTCTGTCTCCATTTCCACGTTGGCCTCTCTATGAACTACATCTCCAAGCCATGTTAGGTCTTAGTAATTGTGGTTGGACGACAGACTGCCTTCCAGTCACAATCACTAACTTCGACTGGACCTCAAGAAAACGGGAAGCCCGTGCATCGCCAGGTCGTCGCCAGAGTCGTTGAAACTTGAAAATGCTAGCAGCAATCGGACGCCAACATGCCAACCATGCTTGTCTCCCTGGCCGATGCTGCAGGGTTGCACTGGCAACCCGGAAGGAAACTACCCGGCCTCGATACTTATATGTCGGAACCACCATGAAACGTAACGTCCGAAGTACAAAAGACTTTTGCTCCGCGCAGAGGTCTCTGTTCATTGATCTCAGGACTGCTTTGCCTCGCGGGGTACGTCCTTCGTGGTCTGTGCTGCTTCGAGTCACTGACGTGAGCAGGATTCATCCTTCGCCTCACTTTAGCGAGACGAGGTCATTTCATGCGGCATGTTCGGGGTCACAATTAGCTCATCAGCTTCGTGATGGTCACGGTGTTGGCCGTTCCTTCTTCCTCCGCGCGTCTCCAAGCGGTTCCTATTTCTTCTTCGGTTCGTTCACGTGTTGCGCCGCGATGCTTTGTGGTTGGTCATTCATACGCGTGTGCATAAATCATTCGAGTCATTTACACCTGAACGGCGTGATCGACATTGCTAAGTACATCGATGAGGGTCTACTACTGCGCGACGAGTCCGCTTTTGACAGGCTTCCATCTCAAACTCAAGACCTGTCCGGCAAGATCGCACGGGCAGGAGGTTGTTTCTCCATGTAAGCAGCGTTCTTGAGCAACAAGTTGTACTCGGCTCCGTTGCCCTACAGACAGGGAGCGGTCAGTCTCAAAGGACGAGCAAAGCGCGAACGAAAACACAGACGATCAACGTGTACGGGAACCCAGGGTCGAAGGGAACGACGCTCTCCAGGTCCTTGATGTGCTCAGGGGTGAGAACGATCTCGAGCGCCTCCATGTTGGCCTTCAAGTGTTCCACCTTGCGACCACCGATGATGGGGAACACGTAGGGCGTCTTCTGCATGACGTACGCGATCGCCACTGCGGTGATGTGCTTGGCGCCGACGTCCTTGGCCACCTTCTCCAACGCAGCACAGATTTTCTTCTCTTTCTCGTTTCGCTTCCAGTCTGCAGAGAAAGCCATACGGCCGTTCTCGCCAGACTTCATGCGTCGCTCCTCTTCTTCATCGGTGCGGATCTTTCCGGCTGCCAATACCTGCCATGGGGCCAAGGCCATGCCTGTCGATCGGATGAGTCTGCACTCACGAAACACGACCAGAAAGCTCGGCCTACCGTGTGCTCTAGCCATGGGAATGATCTCGCGTTCGAAAGAACGCTCCATGACGTTCCATTGACCCTGGTAGATGACGAAGGGCGTCTTGCCATGGTCGCGCGCATACTGGTTCGCTTGAGATACGACCCATGCAGGAGTGTCAGATATACCCTTGGAAATCGCATGATTCAGTCGCTGGGAAAGCGGACATAGAGCACTTGGTACTTGCGAGGTAGAGGACTTTTCCTTGCTGAACGAGGTTGTGAAGACCGTTCATGATCTCCTCGATCGACGTGTCCCAGTCCCACCAGTGGACGTAAAGGATGTCGATGTATGTAGTCCTGAGCTTCCTCAAGCTGGCTTCCACGCTGACGTTCATCGTCTTCACGCTGTTTCCGGCATAAAGCACTTGTTGTTTGATCCCCTTCTCTCTGCGCACATAGTTGGTGGAGTACTGGCTTCAAGGTGAGTGCCGTGCCGCTAAGAGTTTCGCTCCGATGACCCACCTTGGTCGCGATGACGAGCTGATCTCTGATGCCACGTTGCTCGGCCCATTCGCCGATGAACTCTTCCGAGCTCTGGTCCTGGCTGGAAGAGAATATCAGCACGGTCCAAGAGCGTCATCGGCATGCTTACTAGCCGTTGGCGGTGTCGATGAAGTTTCCACCGGCTTCATAAAACGCATCGAGGAGCTCGAACGAAGTCTCCTTGTTCATACCCCCCATACCGAACTGCTCCCACTTGTCTCCGATGCTCATACCGCCGAGCTGGAAGGGGGAAACGTGGATCGAGGCGTGAGGGGACAGAACGCGGTATCGAGCCAGCCGCGACTCTGGCTTGGGGACTAGTGGCATAATCGACATGGTGGTGATAGTGAGAAAGACGAGGGACGGATGTTGGACGGTCGGACGAGGGTGCTTTTATAAGAAGCTGGGCATGCGATGATCGAGGGGTGCCAGTGGACGCACACGCAGTCGCGGCACGGGCGGTGCCGCCGATGCGTGAAGAACATCGATGACGCATCAAAGAACCGTCCAAGTTTCTGCAGGATGGTGGGATAGCGAGTTGGCAGTAGCCAGAGTGCGTGATGGATGGAACATGAGGGCTGCGTTTCGCAGGCAGTCTGACAAACCTGCGCGACGACGAGGTTCATGAAACAAGATCGAATTTGTCAAGGCAGGTTTGTTAGGGTCGTATCTCTACGGACCTTTCAAATTCGTCTTGACTAAAGCGAGTCCGGGCGGAGGTACGGACACCGGAGTAGCCCGCGTGAGAGGGAGGGGTGTTTGCTCGCTCTCGATGCGGTGCCGGGTGTCATGCTACGCGTTTCGATCATTTCAGATTGTCTAAAACTTGCTTGGAGACTATATAAGTGCGATCCATTCTCACCTGCAAGGAGTGCTTGTGGTAGCAGTACTGCTTGTTGATGTCACATGTCACGTTCACGACTGTCACGTGTATACGGTCACGCTCCTTCCTCATCGCCAGACACGACGACCACGCATCACCGACATCCTCCACGACGATGGGTATCAAGGGACTGACAGCACTCCTCTCAGAACATGCCCCAAAAGCCATCCTGGAACACGACATCAAGACCCTCTTTGGTCGCAAAGTCGCCATCGACGCGTCCATGTCCATCTACCAGTTCCTCATCGCGGTGCGGCAGAGGGACGGCGAGATGCTCACCAACGACTCTGGCGAAACGACGAGTCATCTCATGGGCTTCTTTTATCGAACCATTCGCATCGTGGAGAACGGCATCAAGCCCGCATACGTGTTCGACGGCCGACCGCCCGAGTTGAAGTCGGGCGTGGTGAGTGGATCGAACGGTCCGCGTGGCTTCTCTTCTTGACGCGCATGCACGTCTAGCTCGCGAAACGTTTCGAGAGGAGAGAAGAAGCGAAAGCGGACGGCGAAGAGGCCAAGGAAACAGGCACAGCTGAGGAGGTTGACAAATTCACAAGACGGACCGTCCGGGTCACCCGAGAACACAACGAAGAATGTCAGAAACTCCTCAGGCTTATGGGCATTCCTGTCGTCGTCGTCCGTCGTTTCATGTTATCCCTTAGCTGTTCAACATATCGTTGTTTTTAGGCGCCCTCAGAAGCGGAAGCCCAATGTGCTGAACTCGCAAGGGGAGGAAAGGTACGGTCACCATAAATATCCATAGACACTCGATCATCGATCCGTTTCTGGCAGGTATACGCCGCCGGTTCGGAGGACATGGATACTCTCACTTTTGCCACCCCAATCTTGTACCGTCATCTCACGTTCTCCGAAGCAAAGAAATCTCCTATATCAGAAATAAGTCTTGAAAAGGCCCTGCAGGGTCTCGAAATGAATATGTCAAACGTAAGTAGTACCCCGGCTCCAGTCATACTCCGACTGCACTGAGATGGACGCATTCAGTTCATAGATCTTTGTATATTACTTGGTTGTGACTACCTCGAGCCCATCAAGGGTATCGGTCCAAAAAGCGCGTTGAAAATGATAAGAGAGCATGGTGGGTTGGAAGGTGTGGTTGAGCATCTACGGGAGAAGCAAGTCGTTCGCGTTGTCTGATCTACTCCAAGCTGATCCCTTCATTCCCTGCAGACAAGCCGAGAAAGAAGAAAAGGTCGGTGATGCTGAAGAGGGTGGTAAGAAAAAGAAGGGTGGGATTCAAGTTCCCGAGGAGTGGCCGTGGCAGGAGGCCAAGAAGTTGTTCGAGAAACCAGACGTGTTGCCAGCTTCGGAAGTCGAGGTAAGTAATCTCCGACATCCATAGATCTATGCCCCGTTCATGGTGTAACGTGACAGCTCGAATGGAAAGATCCTGACGTGGATGGATTGGTGCAGTTTTTGGTGGTGGACAAAGGATTCAAGTTTGTGGCCGTCTCGAACTCTCCTTATTTTGTGATATATATTTTTCGTGCAGTGAAGAACGTGTACGGAAAGGAGCAGAGAAGCTCCAAAAGTTCCTCAACGCAAAACAGCAGGGGCGTCTCGACGGCTTCTTTACGGTTCAGCCCAAGGAACCCAAAGCAGATAAGACGAAAGCAGGGAAGGGGAAGGGGAAGGACGCCAAAGGGAAAGAAACCAAACCTGGAGCAAAGCGAAAGGTGGATGATAAGGGTGAGGAATCGACCAGCAAGAAGAGCAAAACCAAAAAGTAGTGGGTAGTATCGTTGCACACTGATATGGTATTCTCCATCCGCTATATCCCCATTTGCATTCATGTACTTTTACTCAAACCGTCATGATCTATGGGGTCTGATTTGCTCTGAAGGTATTCTACTTTTCGTGCCGCAGGTGCAAGAGCCTGTACTATTGCACCATGCGTATGAAGATAATCACGGTGCCAGCGGTGCGGCCCGGGCTTCCCGCGGTGCGTGGTTTGAACTTCTTTGGCATGGACACTGAAACACACTGTAGAGTCTAGACGACCATGACCATCGAGAGTCAGGCTCGTATTCAAGAGGTCGCTCTCCGCTCTGGACCTCCCACCACGGATGAACTGCGCGTTTATTACCCCGCGCGGTTTACGTGGCTTCAGCTAAAGACCTTTATCAACTCCGGGTACGTCTGTTTCCAGGACCACTGCAAGTCCTTGTTATTAACATGACGGCATTTCAAGGGATCTCGGCCTGCTGAAGCGGGATAAAAAGCTGCAGCGCAGGTATGACGCATGGACCTCTGGAATCAAGAAGGAATACGGATCACTCAGTGCGTGCAACATCATTTCAGTGGGGAAGTGCTCTGGGCTGAGCGTACGATGTAGTCAAGTACCTTTTAAACCATCGCTTGCAATGGGGGAAACCAGACTCGCTTTCACTGCTCACGTCGGCGCTGGACGACCCGCCCGTCGCGGCCACGGCGAACGGGACACTAGAACCCTACCCGACGCCAGAATATTTCAAGGCCGATATACCCTTCAGCTCAGAGTTAATTTGTATCATACGGAACGACTGGCCTTACTCAGGTACGACGGACTTTCACGCACTGCGTCCCGGTTACTGACGGCGCTGCTCCCGCAGTACCCCTTGAAATCGAGCATTCCGTGATTTGGACCCGTGTGCCCGTCTTCCACTCCGCTCTGGTCCCGCCTGCCATCGATGCTCGCATTCAACAAGATGGTCTCTGCGGTTTCACGGGTTCGACAGACACGAACGAGAGCCTCCCCTCTCTGGAGTCGTGTCTCCCAGGCCTGGCCGATTGGGGGGTCACCATGGATAAACTCGTCCGTTCTCCGAGAGGAAATGAGGAAGAAGAGACGATGGTGAAAAACGCGGGAAAGGAGGTGCGCGAATTCGTGAAGCGGAGATGGTCAGAGGACCGATGGGAGACTGCGTGGTTCGTCAACCCGCCGGTACGTTTCGTGCGACGTTACCATTTCTTTCGAGTACTTACGTCGAATCCGATCCAGAGGCTGCAAAGTATTCCAGGTTTGGCACATATTCATGTGTTTGCACGTAGGAAGACGGCCGAGGAAGAGGCTTCTTGGTGTTCGTGACCACACTCTCCAGCAGTCGGTCCCGGTGTGATGCCAGGGCAACTTAGCAGTCATCACAAGCGTACTGAAGTGGTCGCTGGTTCGACCCGCGAGAGGAGCTAGACTACGCCTTTCTGAGGACGGACTCGTTCCCGACGTTCCATTTCTTGCTTGCTCTCTAACAGATTCGTATGTGATCAACCGTTCAAATATTCATTCGTCGCTTTACAGGCTCCGAAATGTGAGCACACTGGTGACTGGTGGCATAAAGACCATGTAGAATTTAACACACCCTCTTTCGCTTGAGCAAATTTCGTCACCCGAGCGCCAATAAGCAACTTCGCAATGTCGTCGATGATGGCACTGCCAGTCCCCAAGCTCACTCCACGGTTAGCTCGATACCGTGCTCTGTCCCTCACGCCTCAATCCATGCTTCCCCCATGAGCATAGGGGATAAATGAGAACAGTTCGGTGTGGGAGGGGTGAACAAGACTTCATCGACACCTCCAACAACTAGTAAGACTCTCTTCAACGGACTGTTGACCATTTCCTCCAGCAAAGACTAGAGTTCATCGGCGAATGGGCCGGAACTAATGATCAACTTGTCATTGCAACCAAGGCGAGCTGTTGTGACAAGGGTCTGGCGGCTGACGCTCACCTCTACGTCAGTATTCTTTGAACTACGCGCGCAGAGAAGCAAACATCAAGCACAGGAAACAGCGTGAAGTCCGTGCATCTCAGCGTAGAAGCCAGCTTTAAAAGGCTCAGGACGTCATACATCGACGTTCATTTGCGGAACTTGGATGGAAGTGATGAAAGGTCTTCACAACCTCGTTCAAAGAGGAAATGTGCTTTACCTGGCAGGTACAAAACATATCATTTCCGTCGCAAAAAAAGCGGACTCGTCTCCCCCAGGGAATTTCCAATACCCCCGCATGGGTTGTGGCCAAAGTCAACCAGTATGCGCAAGATCACGGAAAGACGCCTATCGTGATTTATAAAGGCAAGTGGAACGTCGTGGATCGTTCCTTTGAATGGGAGGTCATCCAGATAGGCAAGGCTCACGGTGCGTTTAGAGTTAAGGTACTGCATGATTACTTACGGTGCTCTTAGGTATGGCCTTGGCTTCGCGAGGGATACTAGCCGGGGGATAGCTCCGTGGCAACCAGGAGGAAGAACGGCGCCTTCAGTCTGGCGCGAAGGGTCTTCAGTTCCGAATGGCAGCGAAATGAGGCAGAAAGGGTAGTGAATGGGGCACTGGAGAAAGTCGCCCAAGAAGTCGACGCGAAGCACGTCGTCAAGGTAGCGATCGCATACGTGATACAGAAAGCGCCGTAGGTGTTCCCCGTCGGCGGTGGTCGCAAGGTAGAGCATTTGCATGTCGACCTCGAGGCCCTCGAGATTGTTCTCACCCCAGAGCACATCAAGTACTTGGAGAGCGTCGTTCGGTTTGATCCCGGGTTCTCGTACACTTCTTTTGGTCGCTTCGTCTAACCGGCCTTTGCAGAGCAACGGGATTGACTATAACGGCTCGATGAAGAAGGCAGCTTGGAACCACCTGCACTCCAACCAATCGTACCTGGCGTGTCAAAGATAAACGAGTAATGTGCGTATACTTACTAGTCATCACTTGCTATGACGATCACTTCAGCACTACGCGCCCACTCCCAGCATCGTCCTCAGGGATGGAATTGCACATATGTACATGCGGCCATGGGAGAGATTCACATATACAGCATACTCGCACACGATCAAGAAATACAGACCTGCTCAACAGCGCCTATATTCTCCTCACCGACGCCTCTCTAATCCATTACATATGGTGTTCCGAGTCAGAGAGACGGTCTGCAATCACTGCGCGACAGAGACAACCGTCCTCACGGACACGGAGGCGGCACGCGAACGCGCAATCGGATTAACTGGTCGCGAGTGAGATCGCGCGGCGGCGACCTTGAGTCTCTGGGCAAAGATGACTGCCGTGACGGCGGTCTCGAAGCCGACTTGTCTGGCTCTACTAGGCTTCAGCGTGGCAGGTGCGGTGGTAGGGGCCATAGACTGGGAGAACCGGAAGGAAAGCTCGAGTCAGCAATGATCGCTACACGTCGAGCGGACGGAACCGAGACACTCACAGAATGTATGGAAGAACGAGGATGAGAGGACTCTTTGGTTGAGAAGATATTGCTTCCTCTGGAGTGGTGGGGCCTGACAGGCCACGCCGTTCGCCGTCCTGGTTTTATATTCAGTGTCTACGTAAAGAAACGTCACTCGGAGCTCGTCGCTCCTCGAGTTGGTAACATTTACGGGGATGTCACCTTTGCACGACCATTACATTTCCGTCACTTTGCGCCCCACCGAGTGAATTGTGCGTATTGTTACATCTATCAATACGCCGCCAGATAAGCTCATATTATCGGACACGTCGTCCGTTATGTAGAAGCGGTCATATTTATGGTGATAGGAGACTAATAATGTCCGGCCAGTGAGCCCCACTTGACAGTGGGAAAGGCGGCTGCCCTTCAACCTGATCAGTTGACGTTACATGCAGTCGTGCGTACGAATTGCTCACCAAAAATATGTCATGCCGAGGCAGGGCTTGGGGTACTGTTTTTCTCGAACAATCCCCCAATCTCCTCCAGACTCTTGCCCTTGGTTTCAGGCATAAAGAAGTGGCACACGAGCGCGAGGAAGTATGTCGATGCACCAAATAAGAAGTAGGGTCCGCTTGGCGATGCGCGGAGGAAGAGGGGAGCAGTTGACGCCACCGCGAAGTTGACAACCTAATTAGCAAGCTCGGATATTGCACGTAAGTATGCTCTTCAATATGAAAAGAATCGACGGCTTACTTGTTGGAATGCGCATGCCTTTGCTCGGAGGCGCGTAGGTACTATCTCACACGCATATATTTTGACGACCTTGTCAAAGGGAAGTCGAACAAGTGGATTGAAACAGAAAATCTGGAACTTACCACAGCCCATGACCATGCAAAGTTGGCAACAAAAATGTAGATGAGGATGATGACAGCCCACTGAGAAGATCTATCGTTAAGGTAGACCTCTCCGTTCGCCTTTCCCCTATACAGCCGATCGCCATAAAGCAACTAGCGATGGCCACCCCTCCCCTACCCACCTATCTACCATAAGCTGTGCTGGGATGGTGAACACCATGTTTATGATTCCAGAAATTCCAGAGGCAAGGAATGATGCACGTTGCGACGAGAAGCCAGCTTGGGTGAAGAGAATGGGAGCATAATAGAGCACAGCATCAATCTGTTCCAGACGGAAGAATATCATCTTGGCAAGGCCCAAGACCGACTGTCTAAATACGTACACTGCAAAGCATTTGAAATGCCATCAGGAATATTCCGAGTAGACTCCTTCTGATGTAACGTTTCGAGAAGACCTCCGAGAATGAGGCTTGGTGCACACTTTCCTCTTCCAGAGACCCTCTGATGCTGCTCAGCTCTTTCTCGATGTGTTCGGTCGTCTGATGGAGTCTCGATAAGACGTGGCGAGCTTGCTGAAACTGTCCTTGTTGTACTAGCCATCGAGGCGAGAACGGCAGGAATGACATCCCAATCGATAATATTGCAGCCAAACAGGCTTGAACGATGAACGGGGTCCGCCAGGCTAAGCTGCTATCCAATCTCGACGACCCATAGGCTATGAAGTAGCCGGAAGCAATGCCGATCGTGATGAGGAGCTGTAGGACGGTACCACGGATGGTTTGAGGAGCAATTTCGCACAGATAGATCGTCACCACGGAAATGGATTGGCCTTGTCCGATCCCCGTTATTAGACGAGCACATATAAGCGCAGGGAAAGTATTGGCAGAGGCGGATATAATGGTCCCAATGGCGACTATAAGTCCACCAGCAAGAATTCCATACTTGCGGGAGATAACATC
>JBBPMC010000964.1:0-14547 GCA_038090115.1 Strobilomyces echinocephalus
TACCTGTCCACAATAAATGCTCGATACTGCATAAGATTCGGCCCGAAACGTCCTACAATGGCTGAATTCGCTGATCGAATCAATGGGTCAACTCCTCCAAACCATCTATGATACGCAACAATGCTTGCTCCCTCTCAAGCGTCACCCGATACATCTGACTGTCCCAGATGAAGTTGATCCCGGCCTGTCTAATGGCCTGATGCCGAGTGTCATAGGTTTCCCTGCCATGGGACCGACCCCGACGATTGAGCCAACTGCACCGGCCACTGCAATCAAGCAGAAGGCCTGCGTCCGAAAAAGCTAACCGAATAGATCTCAATTCTCGATAACTTCCATGGACTAGCGCGGACGTACTATATTCGTCGACATCGCTGACATTGATCCCCTCGAACTCCATTCGTTCTCGGATGGTGTCAACCGCGTGGTGCCCTATACTTGTATGTCAGGCCGAGGAAGGCACGCTATGCAACAATCACTCACGGAACTGCAACCGGTCGTCCAGAACAGCCAGCCGGGCTCGCCTCGCGTGAGCGTCATCCATGAGCATATCTACTGTGAAGGGAATTTCCTCCTCCTCCGCGACGGAGGGAGTTCCGGCCGTATAGGCGACAATCGATGGAATTCCAATATGATCTGACGAGGGCATTATATCATGAAATCAGCGCTGTATACACACGTACCACTTGTGTCCGACGCGATGTTTGGCGATCCTGTCAGGTCGATCTCACCCAAAAATCTTCCGCGTTGCTCGCTTTCTGACGAGGAGTCCAGCGTTGGTGGTGAGGGAGGGACTGTCATGTCCGCCATGTCCTCGTCGCTGTCTTGAAAAGCCATTGAGAAGAAGCGCGGGCGGGGAGGAGATGGCGGTATGTCGAATGTTTCCACGTCCATATCTTGCGCCACCAGCACAGGATGCTGCGTGGTGGGTGATGGAGGAGGAGACGGTATGTTGAATTCTTCCATGTGGAGGGCGGGGCTGCTTTCCGATGGCGAATGTTGCGGGCCCGGTGGTTGAGTCCGAGCATCAGAAGTGGCCGTGGAAGGTGCGAATGGCGGAGGAGACGACGGAATCTCAACATTCCAAACGTCGGAATCTTCTTGAGGTGATGAATCTACCAGCGGTGAAATTCGAAGCGGCATAGAGATATCTCATTAGCTTACTGGATTCTTGCCATTGGTTCGGTGATCGGATAGATCCTGCCGATAGGACATCCGTGGATGCAGAAACTTGTTGGAACGATCAGCAAAGACGGAAAACCCATTATTGGATTCTTACCTGGTATGAAGAATCGTACTTCCTTTGCCATGAAGGAAAAGCTGATGGTGGGTTGTGCGAGGGGGTTGTCTGGCTGCCGAACGTTAAAACCGAACAAGCTTACCGTGGGAACCGCTACACATCGCGAAACTCCGACAATGAAATCAGCCGAGTGGACTTACGGCATTATCCGAATCGTTCTCTCGCATTGTTCATCCGTCGCGCTCCTCACCCACCCACCTACTTCTCTCTTACTCGCCGAACCATGTCCCAACAATCATCTTTTGAACTCGAATACGCTCAACGTCAACAGTCCATCGACGACGCTGTTGCCCTAATGCAACAGGTATTCAAGACACACATCGGCGCACCCCAAAGGGACGAAGAGTCTCGAACCCGGGCGTGGATAAACGCAACCGAAGTGATGAGGGAGCAACTGGTGCGTGATCATGGTTGCGCCTCCTCTTCATGAACTAACCGCACGACAGAATATTGTTCACGGCCTTTTCCAGCCTGGCATGTGGGTCAGCAACTGGGCCGTGGCCGTTGATATCCTCATGGCGAACCTCGGCAACAAGGCCTGGCCTGAGTGGAAGCTTATCTGGACCACCGTCAACAAGCTACACGACGATTCGCTCCACGAATGGATTGCGCAACGCGGACCGCTACCCGCGATTGCTCAAGCGACCCCCATGCGGCCCCCACCTCCCTCTACCACAGCTGCTCCGGTTCTTTCAGCGCCAACACTCGTCCCCCCTCCCACAAATCCCTCTGCAACATCACCAACAACCGCACAACCATCACAGATCCCATCGAACCCATCGATGCCACCGGCCCCTCCCGCACCCGCAACGACCCCGAATACAGTCATCGATGATGCCCGGGTGGCGCGCGACGTCGTGCACCGCTCCGGCATGATTCTTCGGCCTGGACACGACTCCGACGGCGAGATAGAGCCAACAGGACGCCGGCTCAACAAAGGGAAGGGTAAGGCAAAGGAGGTTCGGTCTCCATCCCCCGAGACCAGCGGGATCAGCGGAAATTCCGTCTCCGACGAGCAAGAACGCGGTCGGTCGCGCACCAGGAAAATATCTGACACGCAAGAGCGAACTCGGGGGAAATCACGTACCCCCGGAACGCGCTCCCCATCCCGTGCGCCTCGAACACCGTCACCATCACAGGCCCCGGTCAGCGCCGAAGAATCATGCACCACGTGCCTCAAGAGGGCCATCGATTGCATCCCCCGTCCCGGACTCGTCTGCGCAAATTGCAAAAAGAGTAAATTAAAGTGCAACCACGCGAATCAAGGAGGCGAGCGACAACCGCCTCGCGGCCGGTCCAAATCTCGTCCCCGAGCTCCCAACGCGACCCCGAAGGCGACGGCCCGTCCTAAGCGTCAACCTTCGCGCGCCCGGTCTCCTACCCAGCCTCCTAAAACTCCAGGACGTTCGCGCAAGCGCCAAGCCTCTCCATCCCCATCCCCGACGACCGCCTCCACCTCTGAATCAACCAGCCCACCTCCACCTCCGAAGCGACCTCGCAAAGCCGCCAAACCCACAGAGAAGGCCCCACCACCGAAACCAACGGCAACCGTCCATGTGCCACGCAAAGAGTGGCAAGCCATTCGGCCTAAGGAAAAGGCAACGCGGGAGGCGAAGAAAACCACACCGGCGACTCGGCAAGCGCAGGTGTTGGTCCATCAACGCAACCGAAGCGTCGGTGGCCAGTCTAGCGCAACACGAGGTAATCCACCTTTGTGCTAAATATGACAATTCTAATTTCCACCATTTTCAGTCCTCGACGGCGTCGTTATAGAGAAAAGGGGGATGCCCAGCAATCCGTCGGTCATCCCGGCCAATTTAGAAGGATCGGAGGCAACGGGAAGCGCTGGAAAAATCACGATGGAAGATCTCAATGCGGTCTGCGAGGAGCTCAGGAGACAGAACGAAGCATTGCAGAGGCGAGTGCTGCAACTCGAGAACGGATACGTCACGCTCGCCGAGGTAATCAAAGAGCAAAATGATGGCCTCGACGGCTCCCGCCTCCGCTTTCCGTTCTCGGCTCATGCATTCGATCAAACCGAGGTTTCCGGCAATGAAGACGAATTGGCCGAACACCTCGGGCGCGCTCCATCGCCACCCGGTACCCCAGAGAACGATACAACGAATCCTGATCGCGCCTCCTCCCCGACTCCTCGTGCTCTTACCCGTGCCATCGGAGGATCTCGACTTCTGCTGCAACTGATGCCAGCACCGGTTCTGCAGCCACACGTCTCGCCCGCAGATCGCCGACAGCGTGTTGAAGCAACATCGCCTGCGCCGGATATATTACCGGAAGACCGCTTTCAAGAGGTCCCGGATGATATTCTTCCGGCATTGGTGCCTTACAGCGCGTCTCCGTCCGTCGCATCAAATCCATCGCGCGAGTGCTCGCAAAGTCCAGACCAAATCGGCGTTGCTCAAGGTACTTCGGACGTGCATCCACAACCATTCATTGATGCCGACGAACATTCAAATGATGCGATGGAAGGCGTGGAAGCGTGATCGGCCGCCCTGGATATTCGCTTATATACCGACATTACTATACCGAAATGTATATGCCAATATAGGCACCGCATGTAAAGATAAAATCACACATCTATTCGCCGAAGGTAACCCCCCTTGTCGCAATTCATGCCCGACGGTTTTTTTTGCTGGGTCCCGCGTGCGGAGCATCGCACTTTCGCTTTTTCTGGAGTGCTTCTGGCATTTGCACACCGGCATCAGCAGGCAAAGGGGCACGCCTCACCCGGCCTGAGCGCCGAGGAGTGTCCGGCTGAAAGGTGCGCTTCGATATAAGTTGAGCGTTCTCTTTTGTTCCTGTATCAGAAACTCCTGGAGCCTTCGACTTCTTCAAAGCTGATTTGAGCGGCTTCCCCTGCACGTTTTGTGCTCCGTCATTTTGGTTCGTGACGCCCGGTGTGGTAATCACAGGCACTTCGCGGAATGCCTTGTGCAATTTCTCGGCATTATTGCTTGGTGCTGTAATCTCTCGTGAGACGCCGACACAACATACTGTAAGGTAATACAACATACCGGGCACGTCCGGCTCGCATTCACCAGTTGGTCTTTCCAATCTGTCCGTTCCACTGCTCGACGGTTTGCCTGGGGTCTTCATCGACAAAGCGTTTGCATGTAATACCGAGCCGGCGGTCCCACTTTCGCCTGAATCACGAATCCCGCCAACTGGCTGTATTGCGGCTCATCGGAAAATGAAAGCGACCCAGACATTAAGACGCACCGTGACATGCTTTGAGGGTTTCGATTTCGCTCTTGGAATCAAACGGTGCCCTTTTCCAAGAGCGCTTGCAAGGACCGGTGCTTCTTGCCAATTAATCTTTCCACCCTCCATCGGTTTAATTTTCGGCATCTTTTGTTTTGCCTGTTGAATCCCCAGGGTAGCGGCAACCTCTGTAATGGTAGATGTAACCTCATCTGATATGGTGCCTGTTCTCGGTATCTTGGTTGTCGCGGCTGTCTTTGGCTGCACGCCATGAGCCTTAGTGTTTCGAGGCGCAGGTTTAGCAGCTATGGAATTTTCGCCAACGTGTTTAGGGGAGAGTGCTTGTGATCCAGCAGGAAGAGGATTGTGCATGATCTGGTCTCTGTCTGGGTGAGATAACTGGGGTACCTTTCGGTTATTGTTGCCGATGTATTCAGCCTCGGCCTCTTTGCCTTTTCCAGAGCTCGAAGAACTTGTGTCGTGGGGATTACTTGGCAGGAATTTGGTGCCTGCCTTGTCACGAGGCACATGTGTTTCATGGTCCAAGTGTTGTTCATGAGACCGACCATTCTCGGAATGCCGATTCGGTTGTGGATTGGACCGTTTCTCCTGGTCCGGCATGTTCTGGTTGATATCAGACTCATTTGCAGAGAGGGCTGTATGTGAGTGATTGTCGGATGTCCGACAGGATTGCGCCACATCCGCGTTTTGTGCAGTATCCGAATGTGAACTTGAGATTGAGTGTGATGTCGAAGACCCCACCCGAGTTGCATGCTCGACCTCCTCCTCCTCCATATCCACATTTGGTTCTTCATCGCAGCTGCTGCCCGGTTCTTCGCCCTTGGAAACATCGGCTTCCACAGCCGAGTGTGACCCTTTGTCACCATCCTGAGAGTCACCATCTTCCCCTGGTTTCACTGGGTCCCGAAGAATTCCTGCACGGTCGACCCACATCTGAAATGCAAATATATCTTCTGGTTTCTTTTTCTGCCGTTTCCGAATGTGATCTAGAAACATCTTGGCGTTTTCCAAGCTCATGTGGCTTGGATCACAGTCAAACCGGAATCCCATCGGCAAGTATTGCGGCTTGAAAAAGTGATATTTGTTCATCTTTTTAAACGGGGGAACGTTTTTTGGGTTGTTGGACACCGCTCCTGATGAATGGTTCGGCATTTCTCATTGTCGATTAAATTCCTCACTCACGGTAGTGGGCAGTGAGAAAGCCGCGGACCATCGCCTGCAGCTCATCTCGGTTTGCATTGGTGATGTCTGGAATCCACAATAAGCCCTCGTTATTGGTGATCCGTTTGATGTTGTCCTCCCGGTTCTTCTTCACCGACCGGCTCTTTTGTATTCTGGATCTTTTGTCTCGCCTGTTCTTTCGGCTGCCATCGGCGTCCTCATCCTCATCGGCATCCTCGGCACCTTCGGTTTCCGCGTCGGCCTCATTCCCATCGGCCTCATTACCGGCCGACGGGTCCGCACCTCCAGTTTCAGTGTCGTCGGTCTCCTCCGGAAAGCACTCCTTGAGCCAGTCATCGCACATGTTCAGTACTTTTGCTGGGTCCTTAAATTCTGGGCCATTTGCGATCTCCGCATTAAAATCATAGCTAAGGGATTCCATGAACAATTCCGAATCGATTTCGGCCAAACCCACATATGCCCCCATAACTGGTTTTCTGGGTCTTTATAACCGCTAATGATTGCGATGCGCAAACCTCCCTTCCTCCACATTTCGTTAGCAAACTCCTTCGCTGCCTTGTAGGCACCGTATGTTGCAAATCTTAGCAGGATGTGAGTGCGATACTCGGCTGTTCACCTTGTCAGGTCTTACCGAAATTGGGCATCGGGCGGCGATCCTTTTGCATTCCACTGCACGGCGAGCTCTTTGGCCTGCTCAATGTCCGTCTTCTGTAGTCCTTTGATCACCTGGTTGAGAGCCGGTTGAAAGAACGGAAGCTTTGACCCTTTGTCGGTCCCCCTCAGATCTTCGGCAATCTTATTTACTTCGGCTTTGTGCAGCTCATACAGCACACGTCGGCTATTCCAATCTCGCAGTTTACTGCTCCCCGTTTTGTGACGCCTCTTGGAAGATCCGAATTTTTTGGCCTTGTTGTGCATCCAGAGCAGGTATTCCTACATGTGTCGTGAGCATTGGAAATCGGAAAATGCTCGGCTTACCTCCAGCTTTGCCTTCCATGACGTTCGATCCATACCTTCATGTGCCGGCAAGTTCATGCTCTTTAGATCATCGCATATACCTTTCCAGATTGTCTTCCGCGCTTTCGCTTTCGCTTTTTTCCACGGTGACCAGGAGTCCTCCAAAAGGGCAAGGACTTCCGCAGGAAATGCCGAGTCTACCATTGGAACATCCCCCTCTGCTTCATTCTCATCTCCCACGTTCCCATTTGCAGGCGCTGCATCGTTTGCCTGTACAGGGGTATTGTCTGTGACATCGGTCTCGGCCTCGCCGTTATGACTATTGGAGGGGCCGATTGACTTTCCATGATGTTCTTCATGCCACAACACAGCGCTCTATCAGACAATAATGCTTCAACATACGAAAGATGTAGGGCGTACCTAGGTTCTTCTCTGCCTGGTGATTGTGATCCTCCTGACTGGGCTGAGCTACTACAGGTAATTCGTCCCTTGAGGGGTCGGCATCGTTCCTCAGCTCCTCTGACTCGGACCAATCATCATCAGACTCTTGGAACTCTGTGCGAGCATAGTTGGATTCGACGTCGGACATGGTGGCTTAGGTGTTCAATCGACGTCGTGTCACTTTGTTTCTCCTGCCGAACTGGATCCGCAAATGTCCATTCCTTTGTTACTCGCTTTGGAGTACACCGGCATAAATAAAGTTTGATCACCGAGCAATGTGTAGATTAGCGGACGCCGTCCGATGACTATCATTACATAATTAGGTTCCCCAACCGCAGCTTTTTCTTTCATGCCATAAGTGATAGTGCATGTTTGTGTTCGAGTTGTGCCCACATCGAGGGTTGTGGTGGGGCAGCAGTGTAAATATACATACATCTTTTCTGCATCCAAATGCCTAAAAATCCGAACAAGAGAAAAATGGGCACTGCAAAGGTCAAGCATGCGACCTGGGTGTCCGGCAACAGGCAAAATGCTCGCTTGGTAATGCTGCGAGATGATGCCGATGCTGTCAGGCGCAGTTCCCAGCCAAGCAATCCCTCCCCATCGAAGACAAAATCTCCGAGTGCTTTTTCGCAAGACCCGTGTGTCAATGGGGACGACGCCGACTTCGATGATCCTATACCTGCTCTCCGCATACCTCATAAAAAAGTCAGTCACCAGGGATATCTCACAAATATACATGACTGATGTATCCGAACCACAGCAAGCAAATGACTATCTCCGGGACTGGTTAACCCACAAGGATGAATTTCTTCAAGCAATCCTGGCATTGGAAGCCCCACCCGACCCCCGGGAATGTATTAAATGTGGTAATGACGGGGTTTACAAGTGCCCTGACTGCTTCGGGCAACCTCTGCTGTGTACCCAATGCACTCGCGATCAGCATCGGCATCATCCGTTCCATCGGGTTCAGCAGTGGACCGGAAGGTACTTCACCGAGAGCTCCTTAAACTTGGTATGTAATGTACGCGCGAACACCCGATGATTGCGAATGGATCTCCAGGCAGGTTTGCAGATGCATGTGGGACACGGCGTAAATGTTTGTCCCGCGAGGACTGCGGATGCCGAAGCCGAAGACCTCGATCATAATCCGATGGCCGAATCTGAATGGGAAGATATCGATGGAATGCCGGCTCACCTCCGACCACCTAACGATAACACATACGTCATCGTGATTGACACTACAGGGGTCCATTACATGAAAATCAACTACTGTTGCTGTCCTAATTCGGAACCTCCTTACAAGCAGCTTCTCTCCAGCAAACTTTTCCCTGCAACCATATTGAGACCGAAAACAGTGTTCACATTCCGCGCCCTCGATGATTTCATTCGGGACAATCTAGAATGTGGGACGTCTGGAATGAATTATTTTGCGAAGCTCCGCCGGATAACGTCAAACGTCTTTCCGCACATCGTGCCGGTAATCTCGAACGTGTTTACGGACCGCCACCGATTGCTAATAATACCGAAGGACCGTTACAGAGAGCTTTTACGCGTCGCTCGTCAATGGCGGTATCTAAAGCTGCTCAAATGGGGAGGATTCGGCCATGCCGAAGGGGGCCCGGGTAGCGGGGAGTTGGTTTTGTTTTGCCCGACGTGCCCGCAACCTGGTATCAACGCATGGCCGACCGCTGAAGATCTTACCCAGTAAGCTGGGGGTTTACTGCTGAGGGATAAGATGCAATTTGTCATTCACCATTTAGTTGGAAATTCACCAGATCATTTGTGATGGATGGGAATTTCAAAGCCGAACACATGCATGAACGGCGGCCGGATGATCAGGTGTGGCTCACTGATGGTCGCGGCTACATGGTGACCAGGCCAAATTACCACGATTATCTGAAAGTCACAAGCCAGCCGATAGAGGTGCAGTGTGCTATTTCCGATATATCACGGCATTAACCATGATGTATCGGTTATAGCGGTCCACGTGTAATAACCATCGCGCGGTGAACCAAGCCAATGCAAGTCGGGGAAAACTCGAGTCTACCGGAATCGGCGCAACCGCATGCGCGAGACACGGCTGTTTTGTGCCTCATTCCGTTGTCGACTTTCAAAAGGGTGAAAGGTGAGCGTTCCATTGCATGCGCTGTCCCAGTATTCAATGCCGTGTATATCATATATAGACAAGTCAACATGGATTATTCCTTCGTCAATGCTATCCAGCATAACATGAATGGGATCTCAAAGGCCGTGTTATTTTACGACATCAACTGCTCGTATATGAAGAAATTTCGGTCGCGGGTTGCCAATTCGGCTGGCTTGTCCGTCCCGGACGACCTGGACATCACCCCTGGCATTGGAATCTGGCACGTGCATGGCCATCGGCCGGAGTGCTTTGCACGCTATGCACCCTTGTACATCGAAGGGACGGGCTGGGTTGATGGTGAAATTATGGAGACCCTTTGGTCCATTCTCAATGTGGTCTCCGGCTCCGCAAGGGGAATGACTGCACCAAATCGCCAGGAATTGTTGGATTTCCAAATGAATGACTCAAACTTCATGAAGATGATCCGCATGAGTGAGTCGTCTGTTGTCAAAAATCGGCGATTACCTCACCACATTGTCTAACAGCAGCTCGGCTGTCGGGCAAACTCAAATCAGCAAAACGATCGGCAAGAGATGCAAGAACTGCATTCGAAGAGCTGAATTCTTCGGTATCCTTTGCGCAGCAAGAAGAATGGGCCGCACAAGCAAAGGAAGCTTATGACAGACGGCGTGATGATCCATCTGCAATGGATGTTTTCCAGTTACAAGTCAAAAAGCGTGAGCTTGATTTCATGGCTTCCGCTGTCATTTATTCCATACCATTTCGAATAGCCCCGAGCATTCGAACCGTTGAGCTGCAAATGTTACAATCCGAGCCGACGTCTCACGGCATACCCACCGGCACGATTACATGGCTGTCCCAAGGAATTAAATTGCAGGAAGGACAATTAAACCTTGGAAGAGACATGAAAAAAGTTGGCATTCATTCGACTGAGCTTCAGAGGCTAGTGGTCGCCCGACGAGCCGAGCGGCTGATTGCCGAAATCGAGGCATTCCTCGCAGAGGCTTCGGTACATGTCGGAGCTCTGGATATCGATGCCGAGACGTCTGCCAGCACTACCGACGAAGGTCCGGAAGAGGACGGCGATTTACCGGACGAGAATGACGACCATGACGATGAAGATCTCCGGGCGACGCTTGGAGGAGCCCGGCCGGATTTAGTAACTTTGCCTCTTCCATCCTATCTCGGCCGGGACCGATGCAAGCGTCTAGACAAGGAAGAGCTCATGGCGCATGAATTGCGCCTGCGAGTCGGCCAGGCAAACGATGCACTCAGCGAGGTGCGCGTTACCTTGGCTGAAAAGGCGGTACTGTTCAGGACCAAAGTCCGGCAAGCATCCAATTACGAAAAAAGAACCCGAGCATGGGATAAGATACATGCTGCGGATGCACAGCTGTTGCGGCACGCGGCAATATACAGACAATGCCGGAAAGCGATGGTTCAATTGAATGGAGATGCCGAGCTGCTTACTCGGTATAAGCCGCTGTGCAAAGACGATCTGAATGTCAAAACTGCGGCTGTGGCACATGACAGCCGAGGGCTTCGGACGGAGAAACTCTCCTGGATTTGGTCTATGAATATCGATGAAGATATTCATGGTCACGATTGGATGTCGGACTGTATGTCTATCATTTGTATATCAGCCGGTACTGACGGTATGTGCATATTTGTCAGTTTATCGACTCCATTGGCTACGTGCCATGGCAATGAAGGACAGGTTGACCGAAGAAGAAGAACTTCTTGCTGCAGAATTTCAGTGGACGATAAGCTACTTTTCGCAGCATGCCGATTCATGGGCCGCTCGTTCGGCTGGAAGCACGAAGGCAGGGTGTGTTGGGCCCGCATGCTATGCCGAACGTCAATCCGAGGTATATGGTTTACTTAGAGATCAGTGCAAAGGGGCATTAGAGCGGGTACTAAGGCCGGGAAGTTCTCAAGAATAACTCAGCCGGAGGACAATGATACCGATCTGTATCAGAGTAGATGCGGTTGCCCTTCGCTTGATTGAATCGGCTGTCTATTAATACCATGCCGTTCATTTCGGTGTCTGTCTGAACACTGCAACCGAAGGTGGATAGTCAAATGTGGGCGAGCCGCATTCATGCCAAATATATCAAATCAAATTTAAATGTCCGGCCGACAAATGTGGAAACAGCGTCATTGATTGTCCGAAGCTCCGCCCATTTGTTGTCATCATTCACTCCCCATCAATCCAATCATGCCAACCAATAGCTACGGCACATTGCTACCCCATGTAACTCAGAGCTCATTGCACAAGATGCTCTACTACATTGCATTGCGCCTCGAAACAGCCGGAGAATGTCTGCGGTACCAGCATCCTTCTGAGTGGCCGGCACACTGGGCTGAAGGGAACCGCCAGGATTTGGTGCGTGGCATATCAGCAATTCAATTTGCTACCTACGTATGAGCGATTTTTAGGCAATACTTTTCGCCCTCCTTGGGGTATATGCGACACGGCAGACCTGCCGACCGGTAACACCGGTCTGCCTCCCGGCTCTCCATGACCACGGTGCCGATGCATCCGCTGCATGGGATGCGCTCCAGGACATACCAGGAGAGGCTTTCACCCTTTTCGATGAACTCCCGGCCATTCTTCCAACGTGGGCCGACCATCAAGATGCGTTTGCATGTCGGTGTGAACATCCGTGGTGGGTATGGGACCTACCGACCTACAAGAGGGATTTATCGGCCGGAATTCCGCTGGAGGCATTAGAGCAGGAAGCTGACAAATTCTTTCGTGTATGTCACGTCATTACCCCGACGTCTTCACTCACGGCTTCCATCATGCAGGGAACATGGCCGGCAACTGGTGCATCCCCTTTGGATAGCCGGAGGGAAGCCGCGCTTCAGCAAATGAGGCAAGCGCTTCGGATGCTGTTAGAGGATACAAACACAAGGCACGCGCATAGTGAACGGTCGACAATTGATGCATGGCGGGTGTTTCAGACGCTTACCTCCGAATAATGTAGCTATCGGATAGGATAAATAGCATGACGTTGTATCAGTCCTCGGCTGGAAGTATCGGCTATAGTTCCAGTGGTGCACCGAAGCTGCCAGGCATTCACCGGTGCATGTTTGAGCAAAAACTACGGATATCACATGTCTTACTGAAAACTATCCGCCACTTGCGAAATGTCCATGTAATGGCAGCTCGGCACATTCATAAACTCATGAATGTTTTCCCTCATATACCAAGCAATACAACCCCGATTTCCGTTCGCCCGGGGGACACCGTGTTCCATCAGGCGTCCCGACATCGCGATGACTGTACCGGGATCATAACGAACCATCTGTCCAAGAGGTAGCACGGCGAAATAAAGATTGTCGTAGTCCCCGAATGTGACTAGGATGTCGAACCATTGTGGGCGGCCATTCATATCGACGTGGATTGGACTTGCGCGGTTAACCATAATGGATCCGACATTGTACACGCTTGGCCAACTTGATACAGCTTTCAGCATCTCGGGGTCACCATTGGACTGAGCCCATTTCCCGAGGCGAATGAGTGTCTCTCGTCCACCGGCGTAGAGGTCTGGATGCATGATGGCCAATGCAGCCGAAAGAATAGCGGCCTGGTCACGGCTCCTAGCAAGCCAGCTGTAAACATCCAATGAGGTGTCCGCGCTCCCCTTCAGGAGAGCCGAGATTTCTGGTGCAGCGCATCCGCCCTAATAATATCCAGATGTCAGCCAAGATTGTTGTCGTGCGTTATAATTATTCTTACATGCCGTCCCTGCTGAAACCATGCGGGGGAGACATTGATACATCCGTGTAGCTCTGAGTCCCGGGTAAAGAATGCGTGGTATGTCCTCCAGCTTTGGCTGGTGGTGCAATCTCTAGTGACCACGCTTTTCCTCAAAGGGCGGGCTAACAGGTCGAGATCATTCCAAAGAATGCCCTATCATTTCGGTTAATTTCATGCGATGTGCCGACTCGGTGTCGGTCGACGCACCTGATTCGGCAAACTTACTGCATGCGGTAGATACCACATGAGAATTCTACCGGTACAATCTACGAAGAGCGTCGGCTCCGTAACCTTGTCGAAGGATATGTATTCAATGTCGCCTTCCACCCCCGGGTGTTCTACGAATGCTTCCGATTTTTTTGCCTTTTGTGCTTCGGCAAGCCGAAGGATGTCCACTTCGTTTAATGTCACTACGCCCGTGCCAGTGAGTGGCATGCGACGAGTTCTGTGCTACAAATTGCACCTTTATTGCGGTACGCGGCGACCAATATAGAGAGCATATGATCGGCTTCACAGCGTGTTTCAAGCCCCATCTCAGGAATTCGGATATGGATATCAGAGGGGGCATTGTCGAGGCCGACGGCTACGCGAAACCGTCGAGTCATATACATTGCTAGGGCATCGACAAACGCCAATGCCCAGTCCTGTGGAACTGGGGAGGTGCAGTGGTTTTGCATGAGTGTGGTGAAAAGCGGAGAGTCAGTGAGGGAGCGGTTACTCCATGTCCGCCACGCGGTGTTTCCGGAAAGATCCGTATATCCATGGATACCGCCGGGTGACCCGCGACATCATCGGTGGATTTCGCATACGATGGAATATCCCGCCAATGGACCCGTGGTAACGTCCGAGTGCCTTTCAGCCATATATTAAATCGTTCGAATAACATCCCTGCTCGCTCACGTACTGTTGGTTGTCACGCTATCTGACATAATTCGCCCTGGCATAGCGCTCTCTTATATGTGATCCCGCTATTACACTCTGTATTTCCGCATGGAGTTTTGCCTTTGTCATCGGAGGGGTGGGGGATGCCTGACCGTTGCGAAGAGGGGACGCGAAGCTACTTTTGATGGGTTAGAACCGCGTTGGATATGTAGCAATAATGTTTACACCAACAGGCGGCGCTTCCAGATGGCACCCGGAGCACCCCGCATGCACGGACACCTTGCCGAGCGCGGTTAGGCATCGATGGGTCACTTTTGGGTTGTCTGCGTGATCTCGGCACGGAATTAAAGTTCTCATGTGGCGGCAAGTTCTCAGGCCTTCACAGAGAAGCTAATTCGAGCCTGTCCGAGGGGCGCAAAAGTAAGAACCCGGGCCGAGTACAGCCCCACTCGCGCAATTCCGCAAGCACATGATGCCACTGTCGCCGACACCCGGACCGACACGCTCATGTGACGTTCCATGAAGAAACGCATTTGTCGGGCGTTTACATTGGTCTCGTAAAGGTCAGATCATTTGTGACAGTCTACCTAGACAAAGATTTGTGCATGCGACAAACCCTGATGGTAGCGATCTCAAGGGAGCAGCAAAGTCACCGAGGGCGCTTCCGGCATC
>JBBPMC010000965.1:0-14536 GCA_038090115.1 Strobilomyces echinocephalus
TCAGAGTCTCGTGGACGAAACGCGAGTCATCATGGTGACCTCACGTCGGTGGCCTTTACCGGCCACTCCAGCCACTCGGCAAGATGTAATGGATTGCAGCTGAAGCATGCGGCCCTAGCTTCCAATCCATCTTTGATCCTCTGCAAGTCAGTGGGGGTTACTGTGTAGGAGAAAGAATGTTCGCGTCGTCGGGTGGATGGATACATTCAGCCCATCAATCTGCCGCATACGAGGGGGACGATCCTGGACGCGTCGGCCTGTCTAACCAATCGAAACGAATTCTGAGTCCGACACTGAGTTGAAGAGGTGGTGAACCGCACATCGCGAAGCTCTCCGCTCAGACTGAGCACAGGTACCAGGGACCGCGGCGTACGGTTGTCTCCAGGTCTACCAGTCGTATCCCGTGAATACAACAGTGTGTGCTGCCACAAGATAAGCAAGGGAGGCTCTACTAGGCGCACGTTCCGCCGTCAGGGATCAGGGAGAGGGCGTAAGGGTCGACGGTGAAACGGAAAGCTCTCGAAGGGTCCACAGACTCGCACCGTAACAGCGGCGCAGGATGTCGTCGGCGCATCCCGTTTGGAATCTGGATGATGTTCACGTGTTGCGCAACCCAAGTTCAACATCAAGAGTTGGAGTGGTTGTCAATCCGTTCATTCAAGCTGAGTTGCGCGGACGGAACCCACCAAAGGGTGGCCGTGCTAGCCACCAAGTTTCAAGTTACATACATACTAAACAGAGCTTCTTCCTTTGCCTTTCTTTCGCCTCAGTGATGGAAAAGCCTCAGGGAGGTGTGACAGAACACCATCCCATGTTCGTCTGCCGCCTTGATGCACTCGGTGTCCATCACGCTTCCACTCGGCGCAGCGAGATACCTCACACCGCTCCTCCTCGCCCGGTGGACGTTGTCAGAAAACGGGAAAAACGCGTCGCTTGAGCACGCCACGCCGTCCAGTTGGCCTACCCACGCCATGCGCTCCTCCTCGCTCAGCGCCGCTGGTACGCTCTCGAACTGCGCCTCCCACTGCGCTTTCTCGCCGCCCTCGAGGACCTCTCCGCCGACAAACAGGTCGATCGCGTTGGCCTTTTCGGCGCGCTTGACGCCCGGCTTGAACGGCAGGGCGAGCACACGCGGGTGGTGGCGGAGCCACCACAAATCGGCTTTGCCGCCCGCGAGCCGAGTGCAATGGATGCGCGACTGTTGACCCGCGCCCAGACCGACGATGGCGCCATTCTTGGCGTACGCGACGCTGTTGGACTGGGTGTATTTCAACGCGAGCGTGGCGACGAGCAAGTCCGTCAATGCTTGAGGAGAAAGCTGTGTTCGTCGAGCGCGTCAATGAAAATGTGCGACGTGCGGGGATGTCGTGAACTCGCCTCTTTCTTCTCGCTGACGACGTTGGAAAAGAGCGCGGCGTCGATCTTGGCGTCGTTTCTGCGTTGCTGGAGGCTAATGCCGTATACCTGACGTGTTTCGGTCTCGGGAGGCGTGTAGGTGGGGTCCATCTGTCCACAGAGTCAGCGGGGCCGCTGGTGGCGATGTCATGAGGTCACCTCAAGGACGCAGTACTTTCCCGCTTTCTTCTTCTTCAATAGGTCGAGGGCTTCGCGTGCATATCCCGGGGCGATCACCCCATCGGAAACCTCCCTGGAGATGATCTTGGCGGTAGCGAGGTCGCATGGCACGGATAAAGCAATGAAATCGCCAAACGAGGACATGCGATCCGCACCTACGTCACCGTACAATCAGATCCGCGACCTTGTCCTATTGCGTTCAAGAGACTGACCTCGTGCTCGGGCGTATGCACAAGCCAGTGCCGTAAGAGGCTCTTTGAGATCGTCGACGCCATATACGCGTTTCTCCGTCTCGTTCAACTCGACGCCCACCGCAGCGCCTGCAGGCGAAACATGCTTGAACGATGCGGCCGCAGGAATGTTGAGGGCCTCCTGGAGCTCCTTGACCAACGCATACGAGTTGAGCGCGTCGAGAAGATTGATGTACCCGGGAGACCCACACAAAACTGCGCCAACGACACGTGAGACGGCGACCTGGTCCGACGGGTCATTTTGGAACGCGCGTCACGTACCCCTGAAAGGCAACTCATTCCCGGCCACGAACGCCTGCGCCGGCTTTTGGTGCGGATTGACGCCGTAGCGGAGCTCCATCCGCTGCAACGGTCCGCTCTCACGCGACGAGGCGTACTGCGCCCTGAAGTACCCGCTGATCGCGTCGTCGTACCGGGCGGTCATCTCGAACGCCTTGAGCGCGAGACGGTTCCGGAGGGCCTCGCTCACGCCGCCCGTGCGCCACGCGTCCAAGAAGGCATCGTAGTCGGCCGGATCGGACAAGACACACACCCGCGCGTGGTTCTTGGCCGCCGCGCGGAGGAGGGTGACGCCCCCGATGTCGATCTCCTCGACGGCGTCCGCGAGGGTGCACCCGGGCCTGACGATGGTCTCGGAGAAGGGGTAGAGGTTGCAGACGACGATGTCGATCTTGGAGATGGACTGCTCTGCGAGGTCACGCTCGTCGGACGGGATCGGGCGCGCCAGAATGCCTTGCAAGAAACGTGTCTCAGACGTGAGCTGATGCCCGGGAGAGAACGTTTACCTCCATGGACGGCGGGGTGGAGCGTCTTGACGCGACCGCCTAGCATTTCGGGAGCCTTTGTGATGCTCGAGACGTCCCTGGGATGCGGGTTTAGAACATGTATACATAGTGGGAGCAGAGGACGTGCCCGATGTTGATGTTCGCCTCTCTGATCTTCTTCGCGGTGCCTCCCGACCCAAGGAGTCGGACACCCGCTGCACTGAGGCCCTCTGCGAGTTCGATCAGCCCAGTCTTGTCAAAAACGGACAACAGCGCTGTCCGCGACGGTCAGCCAGGATCTGTGACTCTGGTGAAGCCTACCAATGGGCTCGGACATGGTTGATCGTTAAGTAAGAGATCGAGACGGGCAAATCCTTGTTATTGGATCCAGACCTTCGCTTATCTCGGCCGATCAGCCACTACAGCTACACCTCCGGAACAGCTGAATGAATACAATACAGTGACCCGAGGGTACATCTCGACTACAGACGAACGGAAAAGAATATACCAGTGGGGATCTAGCTCGTGTCATCGACCCTGTACTCCCGCCTGCGCAGCCTTGCTCTGGGTCGCCGGCATCTGCGGATGTCCAGGCTGCAAGACCGGTGTCTGAGCGTTCGGCACGCGTCCAATCCCATTGGCAGCCCAAGCAGCAGCATACCTGCCATCGGGCGGCATCCCATAATAGCCATACATATGATATGGTGCCATCATCCGCTGGCCGTCCATCGCCTGACCTTGGGTACCCATGTTCTGTTGCTGATTCGGGATATGCGTCGCCACTTGCTGATTTCCCGGTGCATTGATGGGTCGGAATTGCGCGTAGTTGTACTGCGCTAGCATGGCTGAATGTTGTGCGCTCTGGCCCATCTGTGCTGGCATCTGACCCTGGGCCTGGGCTTGAGCTTGAGCCTGGACGTGAGCCTGTACCTGCGCTTGTGCTACCCTTTGCAGCTGCTGCACCTGGGCGTAGTACTGCATATTTATGGTATTCATGTTTGGATGTGCAGGCTGAGTTTGCGGCGATGGCGCGGGAGGCTGTGGCGCTTGTGGGGGATGAGGCTGGATGGCCGTTGGCTGGGGCTGTAGAGGAGGTTGGGCTGAGTACCCAAGCTGCGGTGTCGAAGGTTTGGACTGAGCGGCAGCAGGGGTCACCTGAACAAAGTGTGCTCCACTGGGAATGGCACGATGATCTGGTGTAGGGAGCTGCGAACCAGGTGCGAGAGGGGACGAATGTGGATGAGGTGCTTGGGATGACGGGGGGCGAGGAGACTGGGTATAGCCACGCTGTGCAGGGGAACCAGTAGCCATCGGGGTACCGGCATGGTGTTGTTGATATGGGGCATTCGGTGGGACAGGTGAGCGAGCGTGTACGGGAGGTGATCTTATCGACGGCTGAGTCTGAAGCTGATTGACAACAGGATGGGGAGCGGGCGTCGCGGTTGATCGTGGGTTCTCGGGTGTGTTTGGATAGGGACTTGCCGCAGGTTCCTTCTTGATTGGTCTCGGTTTTGAGGTGTTGGTGGATGGTTGTGGGGTAGAAGCGGGTGCTTGGGTGGTGGTGGTGGTGGTGGTGGTGGTGGTGGTTGTGGTTGTGGTATGCGGTGGTTGAGTGGTGGTAGTAGGTTGAGTGGTAGGCGCAGGGGTCGAACGATTGGGTGCGTTTGCGATCGCCTTTGCTAACAATGCTTGGGCCTCTGCCTGGCGTTTTTCCCTCACACGTTTCATGACGTCCAATATTTGGTAGCTGACGTCGACGATTCATCAGGCCATTATGCAGTATTGGATGGACAACGTACCTCGGAACGTGTGAGCGGTTCAGTCTCGGGTTCATGTAATGAACAATCTTGGCACGTCTCGCCTTGTCCAACTCATCCTCCTCCTGCGTGATCGCAGCAATTTTCCTCTTCAATGACACTGGAATAGACGGCGTGGACACCTTGAGTGTGTGGTTAGCAATGCGAGTGAGGTGGGGATCGGGATCCAGACAAAGGGGTGGTGATGTGTGCAACTAAAGAAGTCGAGTTAGATTTGTCCAGCATCAACCGGACGAGGCGTACCAATATCTGCGCTTCCATCTCGAGTACCTGAGGATCCGTGAGTTTGGAGCCAGTTCGTTGATTTATCGAGCATAAGTCCGCCCATAGGGTTTCGTCATTGGGGTGAAGCGTCACGCGGCTCTTCTCTGGTTTCTCTAGTGGTGGGTCCTTCGCTCTCTTCGGGCGATAGTCGAGAAGTTCGACCAACATGCAGCCTGGCGACAAGAAATTGAGTCATCCGGGCAAGATCGATCCGAATGTTATGACGCACCGTCGTAGAAAGGCAGATGGGCCGAGTCGAATAGTTCAAGATAGTCCACTGGTATGCGATGTGCCCGTACGTCATCCAACAAGGACTGTGAACGACAGACGATGAGTGGCGAAGAAGCACCGAGGCCATCTGAGCTCACCGCGACAGGGTTATTGTAAAGAAACTTTGGGCCATTATTGAGCGTCCAATATTCCGGGTAGAGGTGTATGGAGAAAGATGGCGGATCGGACTCGTACTTGTCTTGTAGCTCTTCTGCAGAGCGCGTGATATTGTAGCCCGTCATGCCGGCGCCTCAGTCGTCGCCGTCGTCGCGGACGGTGAGCACTTGAGCACCAGGCAGCACGAGAGCTTCCTGGCAGAGTTGCAATGACTGTACACACCGTAGACCTCGAAAACGTGAACGACGCCGACGTCCGTTGAATGGACGCGTTAATTAACGTGGACGGGAGCCATCTAGGTCAGTTACATAATCAACCAACTGTTAGCGCACGCGTGGGAAAAATAAGCAAGATCATGGAAAACCAGCTGAAGGAGGCCAGTCTCATAAAACATGTATGGGCCACCTCTGGACTGACTATTGAAGCAGTTGCTGCAATTTCTGAGGGACAGAAACCCTTCTGTGCGCCAGATAGCGCTGGCCAACCTTCTTGGCCAGACTCCCAGCGAATCCCCGTATCGCAGCATCTTCCTTCAAGGACTCCAGGGAGGGGGTCTACAGAAACCAAAAGAGACGGATGTCATCCGCGATCTGAAGCTACTTTGCCGAGACCAGCCGGTTTGACCCTCATTACGCTGGCCAGATCATTTACATGACCCCTATGACAGACTATCGCGCACGATGCATTCCGTGCACTCGTGAATCTCTCGGATTCACCCCTTTTGATACCATTCTTGTCCGAGCCGTCCTTCCTCGCATTCCTGGTATCCTACATTTTGGTACGTCATCCCCCCTTTCCTTGGCTTGGCAGATCCACATCATTGTTGGCAGAATCCGGATGCAATTCTCGCGGATCTGGCATCAATGCTTTTATCAAATCTCACCAGCTCATCTACAGCGTGTGCTGCACTATTATCTCTCGAGATCCAGGTTGTTCCGTTGTCTTCTATTAGTCCTATTTTGTACCATCCGGTGCAATCAAGGTCTGCCACGTGTTCTGCCCCTGTGCCGTACCCTTCGATAAACCCAAGACAAGTTCACGCGTTGCCTCTGCTTGTCGAAGCGTTCGTTCAAGGGACATCCTGGGAGTTAAATCCGAACTCGGAGCGAATACGCAAAGGAGATCTTCACTTTTTATCCAGCGTGTTCGCTAATGTCAGCGCGGTAAGTCAGCGCGGTGTGTTCATTTCATGTGCCACAATTACTCTGCAGTCACCTGCAGGCAGCCTCTTCTTCATAACCCCAGTACCCTGTGATACCATGAAACCTGAGAGTGCGCTTGAATACCCGCTCTCCAAGCTCGTGCCATTCATTGAACATAATGACATGATTCGGAGAGGTGGCGTAGCTTCCACAATAAAGTGAGTCCAGCACTCAACCCTAGATCTAACTGACGGGATTTCGTTGCCATGAGAAACTGCGCCTTTCATGCCGCTGCGCATCAGGCTATATTGTCACCCGATACGGACAAAGTCGCTGTGCCACCGTCCACCGCGGTTGCACCAGGTATCGGCGCACTTCCATATATTCTGCTCCCGCTGGCTGGTCCGGAAGAACTGGACCTCGAGGTGAGAAATCGTGCCCTATAAGCACATTGCATCTCTTCATCACCCGCTTCCAGGATCAAGAAAAAATCCTCGCGGCTTTACAGTTTCTGCCGCCAACCAAGAAGAGGGAACCTGATCCAGCACTGCGGTTGACTCATGTCGAAACGCTCCTCTTGTTATGCACCACATGTTGGGGCCGCGATTTCTTGCGATCTAACGGGGTGTATGAAATTATCCGCGCAACGCACTTGGCGGAAGCGGCGGACGAGGTATGCCTGTCCTTCTGCATGGCAGCAGCGAGACAATTACTGAGTGGACATGGTCAAGGTGTCCGAACAAATCGAACGATTAGTGCAACTCATCAAGGGCGCCGAGGATCCCGATACTGCCGTCGACCGAATTGACTCGACCGCTTCCGTGGACGGGCGTGAAGACTCTGACGATGAAGACAATAAAATCGAAGAAGTTTAGCGTACACGCTTCCAATCATATCGTCTTTTGCGCTCTGTCACAGTTCAGGACTCGATCACAAGCAACCAACTATCGTTCTGCAGCAGTCCAGCAACGAAAAATAATAGTCCGATGCAGGGCTCAAGCGTGCGCAAGGTCCAATGTTGCTTAGGGGACTGCCAGTCCCCACGAGTGAGTCAGCAGCCTCAGGGATCGAGTCAGGAGTTCTCAAAGAAAGATTTATTATGACGATAAATTAGCTACGTACGACTTTACTGCATCCGGGTGCCTTACTGCAAGTTGGCCTGGACTCATAGAAGGCGTTTTTCCCGAGATGAACCCCCAAATGAGCATTCCCATCGGATGATTTTATATATTGGTTTTGATCCTAAAACCGATGGCCGTCCAATACTTGGGAGATGAACTTCGACTGCCAAGCTGAGTGGCTTCAGGCAATGCGTGGATGTCGTTCCCACTTAGCTCACACTACCGTTATCACCAGATGACACAATCGGAGCCCATGATGGACACCCACCAATGAATTTTGATTAATCCCACAGGCTGCCACATGGGGGATATTTCGGTATGACGGTAGCGCTCGCTTCATCGGGTGTAACTGAAAGACGTCTGTTGAGCCTCAGTTGCAGCGGGTAAGCGACATGGAAATCGACGACTTACTGTCCGCCTCCGCCGGCGTCAACCCGTGGAGCTGAGCGTGGAGCGCTGAGCGCCGAGTACCAAAATCAAACCGTGACCAGCTTGCGTGACACTAGGCACTACTAGGGTCCCTTACGACAACTGGTTGCCGACCCCTCCAGTGTGCGCCATACATCCTATCTCCAGCCTGATGCCATGTTCTCAGAAAGGAAGTTTCTCCTCCTCACAGTGGAACGAAGGGGAAAAAAAACGATGGGTAACGTAACGTGGAAACTGCAGGGTTATCGGAGGAGCGGAAACAGCTAGCTCCGTCAACAGGCCTGGTTGCTGTTTGCACGCACCTCACTTGCGGTTCTGCGCGGTGTGCACGACACAAATGTTCATTCACCTCATGGAACGAACAGCCTCACCCCACTTTCACCTCCCCAGCGTGGTCGTGGCTGAAGCCCGAGGCCGCTACGCACTCCAACGCTTGCTAGCACTTCCTTTTTCCGGTATTGGACGCAGCCTAGACATCTGATACATGCGATTCCACGACGTCACTCATGTCCCGATACGACGCGCACTGGCTCAAGTTTCGAAATAAAAAAAATATATATCGAGCCAATCCGATGGCAACCGCCTTGCGGCCTCCCAAATATGTATGCACTCTTCATGAGCGGCAAGGAACTCCCTGAAGAGGATGCAGTGCACACCCGTCCCGTTTCCGATTGTCCCCAGTGGAGCGCTCGAATCTCGACTGATCGGATATCGAATTGCCGGGGTATGCGGACCTTCCAGAAGTTCCTCCAAGGTGCATACATGTGCGATGGCGGTCGCATGGCGGAACGGGATCGAACGACTCCACCCGATCGTTGGCCTGCGTACTGCCCCTTGCGTGCGCGCGGCTTTCATGACTGATCACACTACAGGGCGAGCTGCAATACGTGTCCATCTTCACTTGGTTTGCAGCACGCCGCGCGCGTTTCTCGACTGGCAAGCCAGAAGAAGCATATGCTAGGTACGTCGGAGTGCGCTTTTCATTCGACGGGCCTTGTGTTCTGCTGAAAGCGTCTGCGTCCGTGGGACCACGGTGTGCATACGGTGCAAATCAGAGCCGGTTCGCTGTTCGTGCATGTGGCGACGTGCTGCCGCCCACAGCAGGCAGGACCGTGCACGGCGGCAACGAAGCAGGCCACTACCATGTTCATTTTAATGAATAGATTCCGTCCGTTTTCGTTGGGTCAGGGTACCGAGTTGCTCGGCACCATCAACACGACCTTGATGCCCAGGGCGGGTCCTTGCGTCATTTAGACGTTTAAATAATCAGGGTTATGACGTCTTTGACAGGTTTGTCTTGTTCGCAACTTAACTTTGTCCTAGGTTGCTGTCCCCATTTTCGAAGTATCATCGTGACCCCGCCCGTCAGTCACATTCTTGGTATGCCAATTTCAGGCGCCTCGCTGCTCTCTGTCTGTCAACCCCCCGTCACGAGGCAGCGGCAGGGTCTTTACCATTGCCAAATCGAACGTCTTTACGTATGCCATGTGGTATGTTTTCAAGGTTAACTCTGATGTCACACAGCTTTCCTCGTAAGCCGCGCGGTTATTACGCCAGAGCATGGTCCTGAGGTGCCTGATTCTGAGGAGATCGCCCCGATAAACTTTGGAAGAGACGGACGGGTTGGAACTTTTTAAACAAACGTAAATGCAGAAATTTATCAAAGCGTCTCGCTACCGAAGTTCTGCTCTATGCGTTCTATGTGCAACATTTTTGGAGTTAAATTAGAACCGACCTCCGCATTCCCCATTCTCTTCTCCCAGATGATGGCACGAATCACGAGGAAGTCGAGTCCACAATCACCATCGGATGCCAGTTTCCACAAGGCACATGAGAACGCGCGTCCTTTACGATAGGAATCCTACCCCCTCCTCCCATCAAAATCGCTTCGACGGTCTTGCGAGCCATACGAGCCCTCGTCTTCGCTTCCACCGCTGGAAGGCGCATTTGATTCCTCGACGGGCTGCTGAGGATTCTGGCTCCCGTTGTCGCCCGCCCGCGAGCGTGCCTCTCCTCGAGCCCTCTTTTTCAGCTTTGAAGTGAGAAAAATAAAGGCGGTTGTCAGAGAGCGCGATTTCATGTGAAGATCCCATGACGTACAAGTTTGGCGTACACGAGGCCACAGGCATTGCACAGCGTCCTCGGACCTTTGTTTTTACCATCAGCGCACATGCGTCCGGGGATAAGATGACCAGAGAGTGCTTACCGAGTGGCCCACGACGCCATTCAGGCGTTGATGTCGCGTTGCAGCCGAGGCATGTTTGACCCTCTTGTGCATGTTCATCTCCTTTCTGTGTAAACAGAAAAACGATCAAAATCGTCTTACTCATCGCAAACTACCATCCGCGGCAGAAATTTACCTGTCGTTTTGGCACCGGCGCGTCCTTGTCACCAACGCTTGTCGTTGCCCGTACATTGGGACCTGATTGCGCGATCGCGGATTGAAGGATCTGCATGCCAAAGTTCGCTGACTGCAGCATGCGTTCTATGCTTTCGCCCGGGGGCGACCTGGAGGCAGAAAACGTTCCTCCAGTCATCACGTTCGCGTTATCCATGATAAGCCGATATGAATCCTGCATCTGAAGAAAAAAGCGGGTGTTCGGCAAAAGCATGTCTGAGAGTCGTTGGTGATTACCTTGACAAAATCGGGACCAGAAGCCGTGGCGACTGCGGGCGCGATGGCGGGTGATTCCTTCTCCTTCCGCCTAGACCGCGGTGGAGAGGAATTGTGAGAAGAAGCGGGAAGTGACTGCGAATAGCTGCTGTCCTGCCTACGGGGTTCGTGTGGTGGCGGCAGATTACTTGGAGGGAAGCCACGAGTATCTGGGGTGGAAGCGGGGGGAGGGACATCTGGCCTCGGCGCTGTGGAGGGGTACGTCATCTCTGCCTGCATCGACTGTGAAGTAAAAGGCTGTGCGTATTGCTGAGACGCCCAAGATTCCTGCTGCCACTGCTGTGCATGGGTGGAAGCGATGCCGTACGAAGTCGATGGATAGGTGGTAGAGGGTGCATACGAGGGCGATGACTGAAAGCTCGATGGCTGCTGTGATGATTGGGTCTGGGACGGGTTCGAGCGTACCGTGCGACCCGCCGAGGCATGGGCTGCGGGTGCAGTGGACTCGAACGGAGCGTTTGGATATGACGAGTAGTCATAGGAAGAACCCGTTTGCTGGTGGTGATACATGTAGCCTGTATGAAACGGGGGTGGGATTGGGTACTGGAAACACGGCGGCGGTACGCGCTTTTATGCGTGGCGATATCGCAGGGACAAAGGTGTGTGCAAACTCGGAACGCGAGCCCGTGTTAGGAGATTCTGGACGGGCGACTGACACGAGGTTGGACTATAAATCCGAAATGAAGTATGAGTGGGAGAAGGGATCAACATTGAAGGGGGTTAATGATTAACTTTGGCACGCAACGACGAACGAGGCGCCAGCAAGCGGTTCCGCTGGTCGCGGCCGATACGGCTGCGACGCCAAAGGGCGAGCCGGCGTATGGGAGCGCGGAATCGGAACCTGCGGCGTTGGGACCGTGGAAGAACAAGGAGGCTCACATTTTAGATTCCACGGCGCTGCTTGCAGCGGTGGTGACGGTTATGAGCACAGCATCAGAGATCAGCGAAGAGAAGCGTATGAGAACGCTGGAACGCTGGAACACAAACTATAACTTGCGGTATTTGATTCCGCTGTCAGATGTCAACGGTGTCAGTGGGGTCGGGGGCTGATTACGAGACTTGATCGCTACTCCCGTGGCAAACGAGCCAGCCGGCGCGCTAGTACGTATGGGCTCTACAACTGACACCACGCCCGGGCCCTTGATCGTCTGATCAGTCCCGCGAGGAGGCCGCACTACAAGCAGCCGGTCGACACAAGGTAACGAGAAACGATCAAGAAACCAAGACAGCGCTCCTCCGCTTCACCGACCAAAATTGCCCGATCCGTCCAACATGCTTGTATCATCCTATCCAAATGTCCGTCTATTAGATAAAGATGTGAGATGTCGATACGATAATGACAACTGCGACTCCTTCATAATGATGGCGTGTGTGAACGACCGAAACAGACCGAACGATGCGCACGCTAGCCCGATTGTAGCTGTTCCTGTCCCTTCACCATCCTCTGTCCCGGCCCCTCTCCCCATTCGCTCGACCCGCCCACTCCACCTGCGCCTCGCGTCCCCGATTCCTCGTCGCCATCGTCGTCTTCTTCGTCCGGAATCCGCTTGGTGGCGTTCTTCGTCCTACCGGGTCCTCCCGCAGCCCGTTCCTGCGCCCGTCTTCGTCTGCGAAGAATCTGTTTGCGGTCCCGAATCGCTCGGCGGTAATCCGTGCCGTCACCATAAAATAGCGAGTACTCGCACCGCGGACAGATCCATTCGTCCGTAGGGTTGACTATCTGCGTCTTGGGTGCGACCGTCTCCTTTTTTCGCCGACGGGGAGGCAGTTCTGCAGACAAAAATCGAACTGGTTGGGGACCGAGCGAGTTCTGCGCGTTTAGGGCGGCCTGGACTAAGTTGACGTGCCCCGAAGATGGAAGGCGGGATGGGACGTAATTGTTACGGTGGTGCGGGTTTGACGCAATAGCGAGAGCGTTATGCTTTTTCTTCTTGCTCCCGCGGCTCTTCCCAGACGGGGACAAACCTGAGGGGTCCACCAATTGGTCGCTACCTGGCAGGGTGGGTTGCAGTTTGCCCGACCGTTTCGTCCGAGATGTTCTGCTGGCCGCAAGGGCTGCCTGCTTCGCTTCTGCGGCGGCTTTAGCGGCTCTGGCAGCTTGTCGTGCGAGCTCGGCTTCGAAGCGTGAACGAAGTGCTAGCATCTCCTCTTTTGTCGCAACGAGGCGATCAGAGGCTGAGATAAAGGCCGAAATGATCAAGCTCAACATCAATAGAGTAATACGAGATCACCACTCACTCGCACTCGGGAACGTAAACGTGAACTGCGCGGTCGGGAATGAAACACCTTTTCGGGTGGGTCGCCGAGCGGACACCTGCGACGTTGCCGCACGTGCCATTCGAGGACCTCGTCGACGAGAGAGACGTACTTTCGGTGGGGTAGAGCCGGAGCCGAACATGGCGCTGACGAAGGGAAGGTGGTTAGAGAGGGCCTGATCAAGCGCAAGCGCGTCTCCTAACGACAGGGCACCAAGAACCGTCGCGAGCTGACGTTTTCTGTGCTTGAGTAGCTCCTTGTGCTGCAACCCGGCAAGCATCGACGGAGTCATCTTGCCTCTCCTTTGCGGTTGTGCCACAGAAGAGGGTGGAGCGGCGGGAATATCGAGATCTTGATCCGGCCTCCCCATCGACAGGACATGGTTGCCCATCTCTTCTTCCATGCTGAGTGGCAGGCTCACCTCCCTCCCGTTTACGGACCCAGATACGTTGGCCGGAACCTTCCTCTTCTTCGTGTTTCCCGGCTGCTGTAGATGGTCGGTGTAATCACCTTCGCTGTGATCCTCGTCCTGCTTTCCTGATCCCTTCCCCTCGGCGAATCGCTGGTAGACAGTGCTCAGGTCAAAGGTCTGAGAGGGAGATCCAGAGAGATTCACATCCGGGACCTCGCCCTCGTCGGCCGGCATGATAATATCACCACCGCCCAGCACGGAGGAATAATAGGACTGCAAGGCCATTCGAGATGAAAGGGAGTCAGCACGTGCGATGAGCTCCTCTGCGAACTCCTCCGCGCTGCCAAGAAGGTCGGCCATGGGTTGAATGAGGTCAGAGACCTGTGCAGCGACGTCGGACGTGCGTCTGCGTTTAGGTAACGGTTTGAGCCTCCTCAGCGGCGGAAATTCAGGTGCATCGAACGTGGGTGAAGCGCCTTGGTGAACCATCGTTGCGAGGCTGTAGACAGAGATTTTCAAGAAAGCAGGGCGTCGTCTGGTCCGTCCGCCGAGAATGAGGTGGTAAAGAAACACGAGCTGACGTGTAGCCGACAGCGGCCAGTAGTCGTGAGATCAGTGCCACTGACGGAAAATGCAAATGCCATGTTCTGGACCTTTGCAAGTCTAGCAATGTTGCCATAGAATAAGAAAAAGAGTACGGTACAGGATGCGATGCTCTAACAGTACTAGTGTCTCGTGATGCTATGAGGATATCAATATAATGTCCGACTTGCGGATCGCAATGCCAATAAATGATGGGGTATCGCGAAACGGAAGACTGACACTAAGGGTAGGTTGTGTGACTGCTCATGGTCTACGGCCCGCCGTTTACGTCTATCTATAATGCGGACGGGAATGAGGTGGGGTGGCGCGTAATGGAATGACAAGGGGAGAAGATGAAAACAGACACGCCAAGAAGAGTAGAAACACAGACGGGGATAATATAGGCCGTATAATCTTCATGATGAGCAGGTGCAACGAGACAGATCCATTCGAAAGAGCAGCGCAAAAGTCCGAGCGATTCAGAGACAGCGAGAAACAAACAGCGAAGACGGGGCGAGAGACCGGTTAATTAAGTGTTGGGATGGTTTTCATGTGAGACCGGATCGATAATAAACTTTGAGCTTGAAGGACCGGGTTGATGGGGGGAAAGCGAACGTTGATGTTGGCATAATGTGTTGCAAAGTCTTCCTCTCTCCTTTTCACCACCAGTTGGATCCACCATTACCATAGCTGTTTCCGCCTCCGCCATAACCACCGTAAGATGGCCCACCTCCATAGCCGCCTCTACTATATCCCCCTCCCCCACCCCCTCCACCCCCTCCGCCCCCACCGTAAGCGCCGCTCGATTGACGGTAGTCCCGGTTGCCTCCACGACCTCTGCCACCACCACGGCCGCGGCCTC
>JBBPMC010000966.1:0-14525 GCA_038090115.1 Strobilomyces echinocephalus
ACGAGTGACGATGGTGCAGAGATCAGAGGGCGAGGCTATGGCCGTTGATCCTGTGATAAGATAAAGATGAGATGCGATAAGATTAGATAAGAAGAAAAAGAAAGATAAGTCCGTAAGTCCTTGAGATGTCATCTGATAAGGACCGGATGAGGAGCGAAGCGTAACACCTAGTCTTTTCCCGACTTCTTCTTCTCGAGGTTTTCATAGTCTGCGAACCATGCGCGGGCCTCGGCGAAGTCCATGCCTTGTATGGACGCACGGAAGTCCCTTGATTTGCCCTTTTCGGGCTTCACCACGGCTTCCTTTTGCCAGCAGGCTTATCTTCGGTGCTTTTATCCTCATCCCAGGAGGTTGCGGCTTTCTCCATGGAGCGCACGTTGCGGCTGCCTTTGCTGTGTCTGCAGTCTTTCTTATGCCTGCCGCCCAGGAACTTGCATTCCGGGCATTGGATCTTGGGCTTTGGGCAATCTTTAATGAAGTGCCCGTCTTCGCTGCCACAGTTGTAGCACTTGTTTGAGCGTTTTTGGACTGCATCTACGTCCATGGTGTTGGGGTCGCGGCTCCTGCCAGCGGACTGCTCTGCCGTTCCTTTCCTCATATAGGTGAACAAGGCCGTCCTTATGCCGAGTTCGCGAAGATCTGCCTTGAGGACGGCAAGATCCATGTAGCGTCCCTTTTCCAGAAGGAGCCGATTCATTAGGGCGGAGTCCGCCTTTTCTTCCATTATTTCAAGAAGCCTTGCGTCATCCCAGGCGGCATGGAGAGCGTACGTCTCGAATTTTGTCAGGTAGGTTTCTACCGACATGTTGTCTCCTTTCAAGGCGATCAACGTCTTATGGTTCCACTCTTGCTCATTGGCGTAGCGGAATTGGTTGACCAGTTTTGTTTCGAATTCTGCCCATGTCAACGGCTGGCCCCGTAGCATGGACATGATGTGGGCTCGTGTGAATTTGCCAGCCCCTTTAGTTATGCGGGACAGAACCACTTTAACTGCGGCGTCCCCTTGTAGTGTGGCGGCGTTCTCCGCCTTCCATATCTGGACTTTTGTCCACCATTCTTCGAACATTTTGCCCTTGCTTCCGTCGAAGTCGCCGGGGTCTTTGATGATTTTGGAGAGCTTCGGGTCTACCTCCCCCTGAGGCCGCTGTGGCCTCGGCTGTGCACCTCCTTGCGCCAGCTGGTTCTATAAGGCCGTTATCTGGGCCTGCATGGTGTTTACTTGTTGGGTCACAGTGCGAGCCCTTTGGTCGGTGTTGTGCAGCTCCGTCGCCAGAGTCTGATTCTGTGCGAGGATCTGCTGTCGGATGAGCTCCCCTTGTTCGAGGTGGAGCTGAAGGGCTTGGGTAAAAGGAGCCCAGTTGGCGTTTGCTGCCAGGGCGTCCAGAGTGTCAGAAAGAGCGAGGGGGATAGCGGCCATTTCGTAAAGGTGTGGGAACACAAAAGTTTATCGGGTCTAATTAAAGAAAGCGCTTCGGCGTGTGAAGCGTGTAACAGGGACGGAGGTTGATACGTGAAATCCCGTCCAGGAGGGGTTGTTCTTCACGGACGATTCTTGTCCTGTGGAAAGGTTGCCTTTTTCTGGCGACTTGGAGACCATTCCTTACTGGTCCAATGATGCGCGGTTTCTTCACGCGTGGTGTTACGCTTCGCTCCTCATCCGGTCCTTATCGGATGACATCTCAAGGACTTATGGACTTATCTTTCTTTTCCTCTTATCTAATCTTATCGCATCTTATCTTTTATCTTATCACAGGATCAACGGCCATAGCCTCGCCCTCTGATCTCTGCACCATCGTCACTCACTTCACCCTTCATTTCACCTCGCGCATGTCGCAACCCTTGACACAGCCTAAGGCCTGTGCATGCTCCTCTTCTCTTCCATTCCATCATGTTTCATCTCCGCGTTTCATGAACACTTCTCATGCTTCTCTTCCATTCTACCCTTCCTCCTTCTCACATGTTTCATCTCCATTTCCCTTCTATGTTTCACATTTGATACGCTGTAAAACAGCGATCCTCTCTGTGCTTACACACAGGGGACCAATGGTAGGGGTCTTGGGCGCGATAGGCTCGACCCAAAGGGGGTCCGAGAGCGTTTGCTGAAGTCTTGAGGCCTCGAGGATGGACCGACGCTTGGTCCGAAGGCGCGGGAAAGCGGAGTCCGAAAGTCCGAAGTGCGGACTCGGTTGAGGAGGTCGAGGAGAGACTGGGGGAAGGTAAAGGAGGTAGGTAGGAAGGTCTTCGGTCGTTGGGAAGGGTTTTCGGGCGGTCTGATAGGTGGTAGAAGCGCAGGTAGATGGTGGGTAAGAGTAGATACATGTGTAAATACATGTGAAGTCCTTAAGTAGGCCCGAAACGTCGTCGGGCCTTGTAGCTAAGGTACTACGCGCTGTCAGAGATAGGGGAGACCTAAATAGGGTGGTCCGAAGTGAAAGGAAGCGGTCCGAGGACTGTAGGATGGGCCGACGCATGGTCCGGACCGCGGGAAAAAGCGTCGGTCTTGCGGACTTTGGGCCGAGAACGTCGGTCCACTTGCAATAGGGCCGAAAGCGGTCCGGGCCATCGGTCTTTTGGCCCGAGACGTCGTCAGGTGGTTGGGGTTGGACTAGCTGTCATCGGGGTAGGCCTGAAAAGTGGCAAATCACCTGGATATCACCCTAGAGCGGTACCGAGCTCTACAGCGCTTCGCTAGTAGTCAAGCTGCTAAAGTTCCCTCCCTGCCATTGACCAGTGAAGAAGGTTACCAATACATGCTTTCTTATGTTCAGCAGTCACCTCTTCGTGGTGGTGGAACATTGTTCATTCGAATGGCACAGCCAAGGCAAGGCGAAGTCAAACTTCCGGTCAGTAACTGCTTTGCATACGACATGCAGTACTAATCATGCACCATAGCCTTGGGTGGCAAAGGCAGCTGCTCCTGGACCTCCGCTGAATTCCTCTGAGCAGGTGCCAGTGAAGTCAAAGAAGGACCCGAAAGAGAAGGTATTGCACTGATTTTTTCACCGTCACTTAAGATGGTAACTGATGTTAAATTTAAGGTCTCGATTGATGATAAGCTTGCTCCTATTACTAAGCAGCTCGAGGATCTCTATCCACCTGGCTTATGTGAAGTCCATCGTGATCTCCGCTGTTTTCATCATGTGCGTACTGATTGGCACTTCGAGCTTTCTCGACCTCGACTGCTTGCCTGGGCAAGTGCTATTGTATGTTTCTATTATATCTTTGAGAGTTGTTTAGCTTAAATCTTGTAGCATAAGAAAACTGCTTCGCTGGAGCTTCCACCTATTGGATCAAATTTTTTCAAGGTGGATCAAACTCTTCCGAAGACTCCAGGACTTCCACCTGTTGCTCAACCTCCTACTCCGGGACAGCACGCTGCTGCACCATATCCATTTCACATGCTACCAGGACCATATATGATGCCTCCGAGTCCCATGAACTGGTTTCCATATGGCATGTATCCACCTGGCCCACTGCAGTCTACATCTGCAAACATGCCATCCTCTCCAATTCTCGAGCCCTACTCATTGGAAGAGTTTTGTGAGAAAACTGGACTTACAGATGATGCTTGTGATGATTTGGAAAGACTTGGATACCAGGTAGGAGATAAACTTGAGGATATTGACAAGGAAGATATCCAGGAAGCTGGAATCGAGTGGTTCATGCTGAGAAGAAGTTTAGGTCCACTCTGAAGCATGGACATCATCATTGATTTTTTTCTTCTGCATCACTGCTTTAATTTCCTCATCCAAAATAGCCATTCATTTCAAGTATGTTATTTTGATGCATTCCAGCACTTTAATGTTTAGTTTCATTTCCCACCTACTATCCCTTGATCTTTTTACCTAGTATATGGTATCATTTGCAATGCTATTTACAGTTGGTGGGATTTGAGAGCATGACTCTGAAGTCATATAATTAATAACCACAATCTCGGTACCATGCTCGAGATTTTTCTGGTGTAACTACTGTTGTGCAGATATGAAGGAAATCATTGAAAGGAGTCTCGCTGTTTTCTAATTCTCGCCAATGGCGCCGTAATGCAGCTTTGACTAAAATAATTTTACTCAGGCTGGTTCTTTGAATTTGAAGTTTGACACTTACCAACACTGAAACTCTCTTCAATTGGATTGAAATCTGGTGAATATGGTGGGAGAAAGACAAGGCGACATCCTAAATTTAAAGCATCCAGTTGGTTGAAATACAATCATAGCAAGGAATTGACCTACCAGCACCTTCAACAACTTGCTGAAGAGCTTCACTTTTATGGATTGAAGCATTATCCATGACAAGGACACTGTTACGCTGTGGAAAGTGCCCCATCTTGGGAAGCTTTAGATATTTGTTAGTATTGGATCATAGAGAACAGTAACAGCCTAGAGCTCACCACATCATTCAGGATAAAGTCGAAAAAGTCCTCACTGTTAACAGATCCTGAGATAGCCTGTAAAGCCAGGTAACCATCCACCGTGAGAGCAGGAATGATTGACCAGTGCTTTCCTCGTCTGTATGGAACAGACTGAACAGCTGGCTCACCAGCAGGAGCCCTACCATGAAGACGAACAAGTGTCCGGTCATCCTTGCTTGATTCATCAACAAAGACAAGCTGTTCAGGAGCATAGGTAGCGAGCATGTTAGCCCGCCATGCTGCACGTTGTGGCTCATCTTGCTGGGCAGCAGTGCATTTGAGAACCTTGACATGTAGACCAATATCTCGAAGATTGTCATGAAGTGCTGTTGTAGAGATGGGCTGATCATGGTAAATGGCAAGCCAATCACCAATCTCATCGAGGAAAAGGGATGGAGTATCTTGGATGAGCTCCTTAAGCTCTAACAAGACCTCAGCATTCAATTTCCGTGGCCGTCCACGAGAGTAATAGGGCGGATCAACTCGGCCGTGCTCTTGGTAGTTGTCCATCCAATGAGAGACACTGCGGGCCAAAATGCCAAGTGCCTCAGTGATGTGCTCCATCTCCCATCCTTCCTGGAGCAGAAAGAGTGCACGCTGTTTCATGTCAGTGCTTATTTTGCGTCCTACCATGGCTAGAAATGCGAGTATCAGCGTGTTTGAGTTTTTCGATTTTTTCGATTTTTTCGATTTTTTTCGGCGCCGCGCCACGTCGTGACAACATTTTCCGAAACAGGTGTAGTATACATGGTCCCTGGAAAAGGCATACCGGGTACTGATGCCGTACTGGTCCTATGACCCCCGAAAAAAACATGGAGCCCATACTTTCGGCAACTGGCCGTGATAATAGCACAACACAGGCTCCTACCCACCACTGCTGGAGAGGCCGAGGCGAGCTGCTATGTCATTGGGTGGGCCATTCCGAGTGGCAGTGTGGCGATTGAAACCCAGCATAACCTTAAGTCCTCGACCTCTCCAGCAGCGGCTGGAAGATAACATTGGTAAACAACGTCAGCCACAGCAGCGGAGCATCAAAAAATATCACTACACCCATTAATGTGTAGGGTTGGCGTCAATATGAATATTTTGCCGAAATTATGGAACCCAGCTGGTCTGTGTCGTGTAACCGGTGGGTACGCCAGTGGAGTAAATCCGCTCACGTGTTGGGAAAAAAAATGCAGCCGCCGAAAAAAAAGGCATCAACACGAGAGTCGAACTGACGACTTGCGGCAGCACTAACACCAATCACTACCACTGGACTACTTGTCCACTGGACTGCAGTCATCCTCAGTAGTATATATGTAGATACTTTTATACTTGGCTCGGACAGTACGACCCCGCCCGGTCCTCTCGTGACGACGACGCCATGCCCACGCCAAGACCCTTGTCATGCGACGACGGTGATGCCTATGCCCACGCCCTTCCCCTTCCCCTGCCTCGCCTCGCCTCACCCACGCCCACCCTCTTCCTCATCTCGTGACGACGGCGACAGGCTCTCCCCCCAGCCCTCGTCTTGCAATAACGACGGTGACAAGCCCACCCACGCCCTTCCTCGTCTCGCGATGGCAGCCACGACGACGCGATGGTGGCGGCGACACCAATGATGACACCACGCCTTCGTAACGCCCTCGCCCTCACTCCCCGCCCACGGCTCCTGGGTTCGAAGGGCGCGAAGTGAGCCGTGGGGTTCGAGAAAACGTGGGCGGGGATGGCTGTGGAGCGATCGGGCTCGAGAAGATACAATGGGGGGAGGTGGCTCGAGGGAACACGGCGGGGGTGGCTGTCGAGCCGTTGGGCACGAAAGATGGCAGAGGGAATGTGAAATGAGCCGTAGAGCTCGAGGCTCGAGGCTCGTGCGTCGTGTCTACGACGCTGCAAAGTGAGTGCTCACATCCAAACTTGATTTTGGCGAAGTATGAAAGTATCTACATATATACTACTGAGGATGACTGCAGTAATGTGGATGTGTAGTCTAACGGTAGTGGGAGGCGTTGTTACTGCTCTACGGACCTCTGAGTTCGACTCCCGTGCCCATGCCTTTTTTTTCGGCGGCTGCATTTTTTTTCCCAACACGTGAGCGGATTTACTCCACTGGCGTACCCACCGGTTACACGACACAGACCAGCTGGGTTCCATAATTTCGGCAAAATATTCATATTGACGCCAACCCTACACATTAATGGGTGTAGTGATATTTTTTGATGCTCCGCTGCTGTGGCTGACGTTGTTTACCAATGTTATCTTCCAGCCGCTGCTGGAGAGGTCGAGGACTTAAGGTTATGCTGGGTTTCAATCGCCACACTGCCACTCGGAATGGCCCACCCAATGACATAGCAGCTCGCCTCGGCCTCTCCAGCAGTGGTGGGTAGGAGCCTGAGCACAACATCACTTTCTCGTCGTTCTTGGTCAGGTTCCCTCCTCCCCAAGATGTCCCACGCGTCCCCAAGCATCCCTGCGACCGCCACTACCGATCTCTTCCAAACTCTCCCTCGTCGACCACGACCTGCCTCAATCGTCTCCTCATCCCCCAGACCTCCTCTCCCCGAATCCAACCCCACCTGCCCAGCATCCTTCCCTCGACATCTCCCGCTCCCGCTCTCCTTCCCTTCCCTTTGTCTCCTCTAACGACGGCGTCTCCGTCGGTGCCCGGGCACGGAATGTGCTCGACGCTGTCCATCTCGTCGTCGCAATGTTCTCCTAAACGCGGCCTGCGCAGGACCAAAAACGTGGGGCTTCTCCCGCGCGAATCCTCCCTCTCACCCCGCTCGCGTTCTCCTTTGGACGTAACCCTCTTCACCCAGTCTTCCGCCCATTTTGCCATCTCCCTCGCTCTCAGAGACAACAAACCCGATGAACGCGCTGGATTCTCCTCTCTCCAGTTGCTCAGTCCCTCTGCAGTCGACAGGACCGCACATCGCAGAAAGCTCAGTGTAACCACCTTTGCCTGCTCGTATGACGGTCGTAGCTCCTTCGATGAGACAGAAGCAGATCACAGCACCACCGTCAATCACCCTACCATCCGTCGCCCCAAATCTGATGTCACGTCTCTCACTGTTGCCTCTCACACCCACCTCGACTCCGACATCCAACCCCTCCGACGACAAGTCTCCCTGACGTTCATCGCGTTGTGATCATTCTCAGCCTCCTGGGCCAGACCCCAGATCTCCCCCGCGGGATCCTCCACCCGACCCTGGTCCATTTTCTCGACCCCGATCAGCTTGCGAGTCTCTTGGATCCAAAGGACTTGGATGCCCTTCAAACTCTCGGTGGCGTCGCAGGCCTCCTCTGGGGCCTCGGTACCGACCCTACTCACGGTTTAGCTCTCAGCGGTCGTTCGTCCCATGTCCCGCTTGGTGCAGGCAAAGGACCTGATCCTTATACTGCCTCTCTGGAAGACCGTAAAGCGGTGTATGGCGAAAATATACTGCCACAGCGCCCGACGACATCTCTCCTTGGTTTAATGTGGCTAGCACTCAAGGATAAGGTTTTAGTACGTCCATGCTTTGCTCTCTGGACCGGCTGTATTTTTATATCGATAGGTCTTATTATCCATAGCTGCGGTAATATCTTTGGCGCCCGGTTTGTTCCAAGATTTTGGGACACCGCTTCCTGATGGTCAGCCCCCTGTCGATTGGGTCGAAGGTGTCACCATCGTCATTGCAATACTTATTGTCGTAAGTCTCCGGGTTTTTCTGTGTCCCCCTTGTCACCATGGCCCTAGGTTATCGTCGGCTCACTCAATGACTGGCAAAAAGAACCCCAGTTCGGGGCCCTTAATCGGAAGAAGGATGAACGCGGCGTCAAGGTCATTCGCAATGGTGAAGAACACCTCATAGACGTCAAAGTGCGTTGTACGCAGGCTTTTTTTTACTTCTCTTTTGAGGTGTGCCTTTCTCGCAGGACGTCGTCGGCGATATTGCATTATCGGAACCAGGCGAGGTGATCCCTTGCGATGGAATCTTCCTTTCAGGGCATAACGTCAATTGTGATGAATCAGCAGCCACTGGCGAGGCAGATGCCATTAAAAAGGCAGCATATTTGACTTGCTTGGCGCTCAAAAATGCACACAACGCACGCCTTGGGAACGAAGACGCCGAACGGAAGCATTCACTCCCTAGCCTGTCACACACGGATTGTCTCATCACTAGCGGGAGCAGGCTGCTGGAGGGTTGTCGGTCAATATGTCGTCGTCGCAGTCGGCCCGAAAAGCTTCAACGGACGAATCATGATGGGTGAGGAATTCGATCACCTTATATCTCATCTCATCTCATCTCATCTCAGCATTGCGCACTGATACCGAGTATACTCCTCTGCAGCTCAAACTGAATGTTCTGGCAGATTTGATCGCTAAAGCTGGAATCGTAGCTGGTCTCCTTTTGTTTACCGCTCTCATGATACGTTTCTTCGTCCAAGTGGGAACAAATAACCCCCCGAGGTTGGTTTATCTTCCAAGAGCGTCTTCCAAGCTCTGACGATGGACCCAGAACCTTGAATCAGAAGGGAATGGCTTTCGTGCAGATTCTCATCATCTCGGTCACCTTGGTAGTCATTGCCGTTCCGGAAGGTAAGTCGAGCATGATATAGTTCGTCGCCTCCGACTGATCGTCGATGAAGGTCTCCTGCATTTGCTACCAGATGCATGACGAAGGAGAATTTACTTGTCCGCGTACTCGGTTCGTATGAGACTATGGGAAACGCTTCCGTCATCTGTACAGACAAGACCGGTACTCTCACGCAAAACATCATGACTGTTGTTGCTGGGTCCATCGGCATACACGCGAAGTTTGCCCGACAGCCTCGCCACGATCAGTCCAGGACGAACGTAGCCGACGAGGATCGCTCTCGCAGGAGTACCGACTCCAGATTTTCAGGACATGCTTAAGATTTTTGCATCGACATGAATCAAATCAATTCTACCCTTTCACTACAACTCCGCAGACTCCTCAACGCAGCTATCGCTCTCAACACGACCGCCTTTGAGGACGCGGACCCTGTCACCAACCAAAAGGTCTTCATCGGTAGCAAGACAGAGGTAGTGCTCCTGAGTTTCGTCAGGGGGCTCAACTGGCCCGGTCACAAACAGATCCGCGAAGCAGCCGACGTTGTTCAAGTGATTCCTTTCTCGCGCGAGCGCAAAGCCATGAGTAGTGAGGCTGGAGAACGGCAGCCATCGATTATAGGTCAAGGAAGCTAGCGAGATACTGACGAAACTCTGCGTTCGCCACGTCCTCGTTTCAAAAAACGCGAGCCAAGCTAGCGATGAGGATTCTTCTGTGGAGACAATGGAAATCGATTCGTATGCTGAAGGCAACATATCACGTACTTGCCATTTGCTATCGTGATTTCGACACCTGGCTCCCTCCGGGGTTGTTTCGGGATGCGGATACAGAAGTATGCCAGTTGATCTCATCATCCCCTTGTTTTTTCTAATCGTTATACAGATACCATATGAAAGCCTCGCTGGAGAGCTTACTCTGATCGGCATTTTCGGCATAGAAGACCCCCTCCGCGAAGGTGTTCGTCATGCTGTAGCGGATTGCCAGAAGGCCGGTGTTACCGTCAAGATGTGTACAGGCGACAACGTCCTTACGGCCCGTTCCATTGCCTCCCAATGCGGGATCTTTACGCCTGGCGGCATCATCATGGAAGGACCAATCTTCAGGCAGCTGAATGATGCAGAGATGCTCGAGATTGTACCTAGGCTTCAGGTTCTTGCCCGTTCTTCCCCAGAGGACAAGAAGATTCTCGTTGAAAAACTGCGCTCCTTGGGCGAGATCGTCGTACAAACGATGGACCCGCCCTCAAGACTGCGCATGTCGGTTTTTCGATGGGCATCGCTGGTACCGAGGTGGCGAAGGATGCTTCTGACGTCGTCCTTATGGATGACAATTTTTCTTCAATTGTCAAAGCTATCATTTGGGGCCGCTGCGTAACTGACGCAGTGCGGAAATTTCTACAGTTCCAGCTCAGCACCAACGTGACTGCCATCGCCGTTACGTCTGTCACAGCCATTGTATCGACGTCGGAAACCTCCGCCTTATCGGCTGTCCAGTTGCTCTGGATCAACATCATAATGGACACTTTTGCCGCTCTTGGGCTTGCCACAGATCCCGCATCTCCTGCCCTTCTTGACAGAAAACCGGACAAGATTGCCGCACCGCTGTTCACCGTTGACATGTACAAGCAAATATTTTTGCAATCGGTTTATCAGACCACCATCACGCTCATCGTTCACTTTTTCGGTCTACAGATCCTCGGGCTGCCAGATACCTCCACGAATGACACAGTTGTGCAGACTGTCGTCTTCAACATCTTTGTGTTTGCCCAGATATTCAATTCTTTCAGCTCGAGACGATTGGACGCAAACTCAACATCTTTGAACGCCTAACGAAGAACTCTTATTTCATTATAATCACACTCATCGGTAGCTTGATCCGTTGCATTTGTTGTCCCTTGGTTCAATCGTTCACCATGTAGAAATCGTCGTCCAGATCCTCATTGTGTTTGTTGGCGATGCAGCTTTCCAGGTCACGCGCATCAATGCTTTTGCGTGGGGAATTTCGCTCGCGCTTGGCGTAGTGTCCATTCCCCTCGGTGCTCTCATTCGCCTTTTACTGAACAAACCCTTTGAGCGATTGTTCGTATTCCTGAGACTCCTTCCGAGCCGCGAAGCGCTTCCCATCGTCAAACCTGATGCGGAATGGAACGAAGCCATTGAGCTTGTTCGTGACAATCTGGCAACATTTGCTAATCCTCGCGGCGCCCGGCTGCGTTCATCTTCGTTTGTTTGGAAGAGCCGCTCTGGCTGTGTTCACGATGACCGCAGAGTTCATTTTTCCGTCACCATCCTTGCCATCTCGCCTGCCTACTAACACTACTTTGCTAAGGTCTTCAATTATGACCATGGTACTGCATCCTCGATAGGGGCAGGTTGGGCACCACATACTCGTGGGACACTTTCTGATCCAGCACGGTATGACCCCTCCAAGTCGTCGGCAGCACTCTGGGAAGGCAAGTTCCAAATCCACCCTGACACGAAAGCGGACGACCCGATCTTCCAAAAGTGGGGCAGTCACCTGCGGTCCACCCCTCCGCCTGTTTAATTCGCGGTGCATTGATGCGTTTCACGCGTCAAAGGAATAGACACGCCATCTTAAAAGGTATCACTGCTCGAGGCGGGGTTCGTCTCAATGTTGAGGCACTTGTGTGAGGGACGAAGCATCAGATGGATTCGGATGACAAGGACGCAGCTGGGTTGGCAATGAGGGTCACGTTGGACTTGATGGTGGGCTCGTAGAGCTCTCGATTGGGGATCTTGTGATAGCCATCCAGCGTAGGCTTGTACGTGCTTGAAGCTGGAGTCGTGTTTTGCTCTATCAAATGAATGCAGCGTAGTGTGAGCGTCGCGAACAGGAATGCTTTTGGTCACTGTTCATCAAAGTCGGTCCGACCTCGTTAGGTGAGCTCGGACGGAGTGACTGAAAGGCAGTGAATTCATGGCTGTTATCGGCGGGAAGCTGCCTCCACGACCATTGTCGTCGATCATCCAGACTATGTTATCATAATGAGCCATTATCATAGTCTGGATCAAGGGTAAATCGGGAAGCGAAAGCACCAAAACACGAGACAGTCCTACAATGTATGACATCACTAAAACCGCAGAATTTCCATAAGATGATGTAGGTGTTATTAGATTATATGCGTCGCTCTCGTCGGGGAGGGAGGATATATATGATAGAATAGAGTACGCGTGTGATTCTACTGTATACGGATCGTTCGTACAGCCTCAATCGGCTCGCTCCACGGTGCCTCCTCCAGAACATGGAATACGATCAAACTGCCCGTTGCGATCATTCTGAGCTGCATGTGCCCTCACAGGACAAGTAATAGTCCTCGTCAACTACTCGGTGAGGTTACGGCGAAGTATCTCGTTGGCTGCTTTAGGCTGCACGATTTCGTCGTCTAACGGACGTGGTCACAGACGGAGCGTGAGGAGCTGGGGCGAGCAACGTACTCGCTCTCAGTAGCAACTCGTTTTGTTCCTCGGCGACACGTTGAGCGCCAGCGAGTTTGCAGCGGAGTTGTTCGATAAGAATTTCGGGGCATACACCGTCGTCGCCTGGTACTCGGAAGTGAATGCTTAGCACGAACGAGAGCGACGCGGACGTACCGGCCTTCTGCGCGTGTATGGACCTAGTCGTATGTCCCTTCTTGGGTTTCAGAAAGTTGAACTTTCGCTACATCGCGTTCCTAGGAAAGCAGTCGAAGACGGCGGGACGAGCCAAGCAACTTTACTCACGTCGACCAAGTACGACAAAGGCAGGGATCGAGAGATTCGAATGGACGCCTTATGGACACACGTCCTCGTTCATCAGAGCTGGCGAGTGTACGCGACACCACACGAGGCGGTCCTACAAAGTATGAATCGATAAGATGACACGTGCGTGATGGAGGACTAAAAAGGTGTCCGCTGAATGGACGCCAATTCGTCCACCTTGCACTGATCTGATACCTCAATGAAACATGCCCGTCTGCAAGGAATAGACGGGGAGCGTCAAACGAGACGACTGAAACGACGAAGCTGACGAGATAAGAGCCGACTCGGACCAAGGACGGACCCACCTCGAGGACTAGTCGTCGACAGACGACGGCGACGAGTATCCAGAGTCAGCGAGCGCGATAGGTTCTTTTCTCAACAGAAGGAGAAAAGAATGGGTCAACATCCGATGTATTCTGCCTCGCATTCCTCGTCAACGGGGAGCACGTCGTGAGTGGTGGCTGGGGATCCGGGAAGATTCATTGTTGGCGAGTCGACGATGGCAACGAGGTGGGTGAGCCGATGAACGCTGGGAGTCCTGTGTCCTCCATCGCGGTGTCGCGAGACGGCGGATGTCTGTCTCCAGGGGACCACTCTACAAGACAAGTCAAGTGGGCTGCCAACGAAACGGAGCGGAGAAAAAAATCGCGAGGTCCGATCTATCCTCCCTAATTCCACGCGTTCGATGTTGACGATTCGTTTGGCTGCGCACCTCAGTTCAAGTTGATGCGTGCTGGCGCTCAACCGAAAGCCTCCACGGCCACGCAATTCCATCTCGCTCCCACACTTTATGTTCGACGGCAGACTTTTACATTGTTTTACAGCTCGATCCAAGCCACCGAAAGGTCAAGAAGGAACTCCCTTATGCCTAAGGACACGACATACTGAGGTACTTGTGGACCGGCAGGGTAGACCCAGCCGTGAGCTCTTGGGTGCGGGAATGGCGGGGGTGAGGCCAAGGCTTCGGTGGAATACAAGGACACGGCAGGGTTACGGAGGGGGGGAGGACACCGTGGGGAGATGCATGCCGTGGACGTCTCCCCAGACGGGACCAAGATCGCGAGCGGATCGATCGACAGGACCGTCTGCGTCTGGTCGCTCGCGACTGGCGAACAACTTCTCGGTCCATGGGAACACGGCCGCTGCGAAATTTTCACCCGTCGCGCGGCGCTGGACCACCTGTCTCTCCCTGCTGTAGCTCACGCACGTCGTGCACTCCATAGCCCTGCTCTAGATGAGCTCTGGAGAGACCTCTTCAACATCTACCCTTTCGTACACCTCTTGGCTCCAGCCGTGTCCAACGAAAATGACCAGGCACGTCCACATCTCGTTCTTCGTACATCAATCTAAGTGTCCGCGTGCAGCTTTCTGTCCAGCACCTGACTCCACAGCAATGGTCGTCCCTGCGCAACTAGTCCACCCGTACCCGTTCTCTCTCCATGTGCATGATCGACGACGTATCTTATTTCGACCGTTTCCCATGTCTCTCCAGTCCTCCCCCACGTCTTCTTCCCAAACTTGTGGACTCTGGCCTGGTATCCTGGCAACCACTTCGCCATGCTGCCCTTCTTTCGCCTCCGCGGTCCCGCCTTGACCTCGCTTTCTGCCGAGTTTGCCACCGACCCGACATATCCATCTGCCTCCACCGAATCTCTGAGCGATGATCTGGCGCGTGCTCTTTCCACGCCCATGTGCTGCTGGAAGGACCTCAAAAACGTTTCATGCGACGACCTCACTGTTTCCGCTTCCGAGCACCTCCGTCGATCGAGGTACTTCGCATCGTTTGCCGTGTGCGCCTCG
>JBBPMC010000967.1:0-14503 GCA_038090115.1 Strobilomyces echinocephalus
GGGTCAGATGCTGTTTTGGCAGAGTCTCGCGAGCAGCGGGGCATTTGATTCGGCGCTGTTCGCGGTTCAACTCTGGAGGTAGGGCGCGCGCTCGATGGATGTGAAGAGACGGCTGACTGAGATTGGCATAGATATTCCAACGCAACGAATCCGTCGCAGCTGGAGCCTGGAGGACAGCTCACCTTTGGTACGTTCTTCGATGTTTTGCCGAGCGAGCGAGGTCCGACAGGTGTTGCCATCAGGTTACACGAACAGTAGTTTGTACACGGGTTCGATCGAGTACATCAACATTCCTGGCACGTCGAATTACTGGTACCTTACTATGTCATGTGAGTTTTTCGAACGAGGCGAGCATGCACGACGACTGACGGACGGCAGACAGCGTTGACGGTCCAAGGCACTTCCATATCCTTAGGAAGCGGAACGCTCGCTGCGATCGACACAGGCACTACCAACATCGCGGGGCCCACGTCCGCCATCAAAGCCATCTACGCACAAGTACCCAACTCATCTCCGGCGACGGGTCAGTGGGTCGGATACTACCAATACCGTACGTCCATTCCCCGAGCTCCCTGCATGGCGCCCGTTGGTCACACGTTGCCCGCAGCCTGTTCCTCGTCGGTCTCGGTCTCGTTCGCATTTGGTGGCCAAAACTGGACGATGTCCCCAGAGGACTTTGAATTCGCCGCCCTCAGCAAGAGCACGTGCATCGGTACCTTCTTCGAGTTGGACAACCCGGTCGGGAGTGGGTCGCCCTCGTGGATCATCGGGGACGCGTTCCTGGTATGTCCCCTCACCTCGTCTTGATCGTGGCCGTAGGCTCACCCACGAACCCCGCAGAAAAATGTGTACTCGGTGTTCAGGTACAACCCGCCCGCGGTCGGGTTCGCTGTGCTCTCCGAGGTGGCCATCGCACAGAACGGGGTCAATGGCGTGGCGCCTACGCCCACGATCGGGAGAGTCTCTGCGGCGGTCACCAACGCCAACGCCGCTGCTCCACGCGCTCGCGTCGGGCCGGGGCATGGTCTAGTCGCCGGCGTGATGGCGCTGCTCGTGGCGGTGGTGTCGTGGGCGCTCTGACACCTGAAACGTCGATACGAGGCTACATGACGACGGGACTGTTTCGAACATACCCCCCATCTTTTTTTTTTTTTCACGCTGGATATTCATCGTTGTACATGGATAGACGTCCATGGACTCCCGAGGACGTCTGGGCCAACAATTGATAGGTTGACATCCAGCCTACCATTCGTCCAACGTCTTCCTTACTAGTCCTGTTTCTGCCAAGTTTCTGCCCTCGCTGCGTCCCTCTTCTGTTCTGGTGCACTTAATTGGTTATTTGCACTCCCCGCTGTGTTTACGGTGAGCACGGATGATGCACCCGGTACGCTATCGATACATTTTGACGTCGCAACCTCTTGCTGTTCCGAGTCAGGTTCTCTTGTATGGCTATCTGTTTGCTTATCACCGGTTTCTTCTTCTGAGACGGGTTTCACCAAGGCTGCGTGGCTGGCATTGGAATATGTAAGCATCACGTCGGGTCGACTGCTCGTTCTCGCTGACGCTCGCGTGCGCTTCAGACCTCTTTGCCATCTTTTATTCGATCCCATTCCATCCACCTACTCCGTGGAAGCCTTCAAGTTCCCGCTCTACATTCCCAATATCGGGATGTCGTTTTCGACCGCAATGACCTGGTTCCAGTGGGTCCGTCACGTGGCCGTCGCTCGTCCTGGCCTTCAGGTGCAGCGGCGTACAGACTGCCTATGGTTTGCTCGACCAGGAGTTACACGCTTAAGCTGTACTCACTATCATATGGAAGTAATAGTCATTGCTGTGCACTTATGTAAATTATTTTTGCGTGACTTCGAGTCGAGGGCCAGCTACGTACCACGACCACTCGCAGCAGGGCGCCCTCTTCTGATACCACTTGATGAAGTCCATCATTTGGGGGTCACTTTTCTTTTTCTTTCTCTTGATTTATATGGACGCTGCTTTTTCCTGTGGGGGCGAATGTCCCAAAGTGTCGTTCGAAAGCCAGCGGTCGCTCAGCCGACATCGGGCGGCATGCCAGATCTTTCAAGGCTCGCTACGAACAAGTATGCAGAAGCGCCGAGAACGCTTGGAAAGGGCAAATACTCCGGGCTACAAGGCGAACAAGCATAAAAGGCATGCATCGAACACTGGCATGTCGACAGGTTCCAGCTCCCAGATTGAAGCCATGGTAAGTTTTGTATTTTGCTGTTTCCTCAGCATCCGGTAACCTTTCGCTTTCTCCAGCGTGTTTCATTAGACGATGGCGGGCATGCCGAGTCCACCGATGTTGCTTCGGTACCACATTCGTCTCAGCCTCCTGCCGATGCCCATTCGTACTCCACCCCGTCGTCGCAGTTACTCGTGAACGCGCCATCGGCTTCTCGGGCTGATCCAGTAGTAGGACCTTCAGCAATTTCCGTACCCCCCAACACGCCTGCCGCGACCTCTGTAGCACCCAACTCCCACATACCCTTGTTGACCGCTGACTCGGAACCCCGAGACCCCACTGGCGAGTCATCTGGATCGGGTTCGACGCGTTCGGGGCGAATTTCCAGGTTACCAAAGAGGTATCGTGACAAGCTTCCCGAACACCCCATCCCGGTAGTAGCCTCTGCAGAGGATTCGGCATCTTCACGACCAGCCATAAGAAGAGTCATACTCCACGTCCGTGATACCATCCGGACAGCTCTCAACGCCTTCGGAATACTTAGAGAATACCCGCATCGGCCTTCTCATGATCCTGACGCCTTCGTCTCACCTGATGCCCTAACTTACAGAGGACGGCAACCACCGCTTGAACCAATATTCCCGGGATCAGTAGAAACGCCGCCGCTGCCATACCCCTTCCAAAACATGTCTATTTACCGCCTCATGAAGTGGCGGTATACAGGAAGTATCACGAAATCTCAGCGGGAGGTTGATCGCCTCGTCCATGACGTCCTACTTGCTGATGATTTTCGAGTCGAAGACCTCTCTACGTTCAGCATGCATACTCAAAACTCTGTTCTCGATGTGAACTCAACATCCACCTCTGACGGTTGGCGGGAAGTGGACGTAAACATCAAAATCCCTACCCGAACCCCTGACACGACCGGCGGATGCCACCGATTATTTACTGTCTGCGGATTGTTGTACCGTCCCATAACAGATATTATGAAGGCAGCCTTCACTTCTCCTGCTGCAAAACATTTTCATTTGTTCCCATTCAGGCGATTTTGGCAAAATCCAGAAGACGGAACCGAACAACGAGTTTATGACGAATTATATACGTCGGATGCCTGGTTAAAAGCCCACGACGACTTGCAAAAGCAGCCAAATGAACCTGGATGCAAGCTCGAGAAAGTCATTGCAGCGATGATGTTTTCGTCAGATGCTACCATGCTCGCATCATTCGGAACAGCCAAAGCATGGCCGGTCTATCTCTACTTCGGGAATGTCTCGAAGTACACCCGGGCCCAGCCCACCTCTGGCGCTTGTCACCACGTTGCATTCATCCCTTCGGTGAGTGGGTTGGTTCCATGTATGTTATGTAGTATTGACTGGTGCTACTACGATGTCAGCTCCCGGACACGATCACCAATGCCATAGCAAACATCGGGCAGTTTACGAAATCAGCAATACGCGCTGTACTAACACATTGTCGACGAGAACTGATGCATGCTATTTGGGACATACTTCTCGACGATGAGTTTTTACATGCATATGAACATGGGATTGTGTTACAATGTGCCGATGGCATCTTTCGCCGGTTGTATCCTCGAATCTTCACGTATTCAGCTGATTACCCTGAGAAGTAAGTTGTTATGCTCCATCTATTCGACCACTAACTCAGACTCAATAGAGTTCTATTGGCAACAATACGTGATGGAAGTGAATACCTCTGTCCTCGATGTTTAACTCCGAAAGCAAAACTTGATAATACCGGTCTACTTTGTGACATGAAACTACGGTTCAGCAAGCTTCGGGTATATCTTGCAGACAAGGTCGTACGAGCACGGGACTTCATATACCAGCAGGGCAGACCAGTCGATGGCGCTGCAGTACGACGGCTACTGGACTCCGAGTCTCTTGTTCCGATTATGGTATTACCTGGCCTTCAGTAATCTTTTTGCTTTTCCTCTGATTGTCCCCTAGAATGCCTTCGCTACGAAACTTCAAAATTTCAGATTCGACCCTTTTTCGATGCTTGTTGTTGATATTATGCATGAATTCGAGCTCGGGACATGGAAGGCAGTGTTCAGCCATTTGATCTGTATCTTGTATGCGGTTTCTCCTTCTGGCAACCTAGTCGCCCAACTGGATGAACGGTGATGTACTTTATTTGTTGTTTATTGTCGTCGCCACTGAAACCAACGTGATTAGTTTTAGGCAAGTACCTACGTTTGGCCGTGGTATTATCCGTCGATTCTCAAGCAATGCCTCGGAAATGAGGAGATTGGCGGCGCGCGATTTCAAAGACCTCTTGCAGGCAAGTATCTATCTTTTGTTAGGGTGTCATCTTTTAACAACTGCATAGTGCTCCATCCCGGCTTTCGAAGGGCTTTTGCCGGGACACCACAACCAGCTTGTCATGACTGTGCTCTACCGCTGTGCAGAGTGGCATGCTCTGGCTAAACTTCGCATGCATACCGAAGTGTCTCTCTCCCTGTTAAACATGGTTTCCCGACAACTCGGTTTCATTTTACGGAAATTCAGAGATGAAACTGCACAGGCATACCGCACGCTTGAACTTCCCAAGGAATATGCAGCTCGGCAGTGCCGTAAACAAGCTCCAAGCTCTGGCTCGTCCAAAAGTTTTAGTGGCCAATCCTCCACACCGATGCAAAAAGGGCTGAACTTGAAAACGTATAAGTTCCATGCTATTGGGGACTACGCACGGACGATCACACAATTTGGCACGACTGATTCCTATACCACTCAGATTGTGCGTAGTACGTTTCTCTTCTCATTTTACTTTTGTTTATTTTTAATCAGGGTGAACTCGCACACCGTGCCATCAAAGCATCCTACTCTCTGACGAACAAAAATAATGCTTTGATACAAATAACGAAACACGAAATTAGGAGACGGCAATTTCAGTCCAACGGTGTCAAAGCAGTCAGTGGTGACCTGTTGCCTACCTGCGAACCAGAGTTACACCACTCGATCTCCAACACGTGCGGAAATCCGTTGAATATTTTCTCCTTCCTGCGGGAACACGAGACGGATCCTGCCGTCAAGGTACTTCCCTTCCCTCGCCTGCTTTTAGCCGCTGATTGCATTCTAGTGTTTTGTCCCGAAGTTGAAGGACCACTTGTTGTATCGCCTACTCAACCTCGAATTCGAAGGAGAAGACCATATCTTCACAGATGACCAACGTAACAGTGTGCGGATACTCAACAACCGCCTTCACTCGGTAGCATCGATGCAGGTCAACTACACAACTTACGACGTGCGCAGAGAGCAAGACATAATCAACCTGCGTGACCATAGCAACATAATGGTGTTGTCGCGTGAAACCGAACCCGGCCATCATCCCTACTGGTACGCCCGCGTGCTACGCATCTTTCGTGCCTATGTCCGTCATTGTGGAAGGGACTCCCGTGATTCATCGATCCAGCCTATAGAGATTCTTTGGGTCCGCTGGTACGGAACAGTTCCTAGTTACCATCAGGGACCAACAGCTGCTCGACTACCAAAAGTCGGCCTCGTGCCGGACTCGGACTCAGCTGCATTCGGATTTCTAGATCCTTCTCTTGTTATCCGAGGATGTCACCTCATACCTACCTTCTCTGATGGACGTACCACCAACTTGTTAAGAGCAGGTCCTTCGCTGGGTCGAGCCTCCTGCGAAGTTGATGATTGGAGCGCGTATTATGTGAATATGTAAGTAGTCCTTTTTTTCCTCTGAGTCTCTTTCGTATGCAACTGAGTATCTTAGCTTTGTTGATAGGGATATGTTTATGAGATACAATGGCGAGGGCGTCGGGCACTGTCACAATACATTTTCGAGCCACACCAAGAGTGTGGACGAGGCTGGTAGTGACAACGGCTCCGAGTCGGAAATGGACGTTGACTCAGACTTGGATAGTGTTGAGGGTGGCGCGGACTCGGCCCGCCGGGAGGACTCAGACTCGGACGGCGATGAGACGGATCAAGATGATTACTATTCAGGCGATGCTGGCTCGAACTCCTCAGACGACGAAGCTGATGCAATGGACTTCGATACCTTATTCTAGCCATACTAGTAATTGCTGTGTGTGGCACTGTTCGGATATGTATCACATGTGCACTTTTTTCTGTCTCCGGTTCAAACCTCTCTAAAAGTGCTTCACTCGCTATCAATACATCAGATATACTTCCCACTGCCGTGGCCGTGACAGCACCAGCATGCGGCGAGGAGTGGACTCGGAATATTCAAGGCGCCCACCGCGTCCACGCAGCAACCCATACTCTCGTGGTTCAATGTCTCCTGGATCTCGATATTCCGGATCACCCAGGGCACAATCCCCCTCTGTGAAGGGTAGCGAGTCGTCGTCCCCTCCACACTCGGAGAGGTCCGAGTCTATCTCTCCGAGTCCCCAACTTGAACGGGCCTTCATGTTTGAATCGGGAGTCCCAGATTCCAAGTTCCGCCACTCCCTCGTAGATTTCCCTACCATGGACAATGCAGGGCACTCCATCACTATGACGACTTTCCCCGACACCCGACTTGAGAGATGGATTAGGGGGCCCGCTTTCCAGAAACTTCAAGGGAAATTACGCGAGATGAAGGCTGACGCCTCTGAAGTTGAGCCGTTCGTACGTCATACACTACGCTACTCGATGGGTAAGGCTCATGTTTTTGTAGCTAAGGGCAATACAACCTGAAGCGGTACTCAACAAAACGTGGGCGAAGAACGCCCAAGCAATTGCTGGCGTTGTTCTGGATGCTGTGCAGGCGGAGGCTGTAGCTGCAAAAGAACAGCTGAAGAAGTCGAAGATGCTCCTTGATTTCGCTTCCAGTAGAGTGGAAAACCTGGATCAGCAGGTTGAGGCTGCCAGTAGGAATAAAGCTCTGATGGACATTCTGTGCAATCAATTTGCCAGCGGAGGGTGACGCCGACATTTGCAGGATTTACTATGATGGAACTACTACGGGCGATGTAGCTGTCCGACACGGACTCTCAGGTTGTGTTATGTATTTTTAGTCCGCGTCCGAGTCTGTAGTTTCCCCTGTAGCTTCCCAGTACTTCTCTCCAGATTTCCATCGCTCGAAGAACGGCCCCTTTTCCTCAGCCATTGCCTGCACACGATCAGGTGTCTGCGTGTAGAGATCATACGGATATAGCAAGCGGCGGAAGCCGGGCAATGTGCGTGGCTGTTAAAATAATATTTGGTGACGAGTGACTCCGAAACACGAGGCAGGACTCACCGTGACCGTAGTGACTCCGGCGGACTTCTTAACTCGCAGCTGCACCTTTCCATCCCAGTCTGGCAGTCCACTCGACATGGGACTTGCGTGGGCCTGCTCCGAGTCAGACTATTTCTCTCAGCTCGCATGACGGTGGAGAAGAAGAAAGGAAAAGAAGAAACGTACGTTGCTCGGGTGCTGGTTGCGGCGACGGCGCACTCGGACATTCCGAGCTAACTTGAGCTTGAAGTTGCGACGGGCTCGGCTCAGGCTATTGCCAGGATCTTCAAGCGAATTGTACAGGGTGCGAAGCAGCTTGACTTCAAGACTGGTCGCCTCTCGCTGGAGGAAGCAACGCAAGAGTCTCCGCAATTTCTGAAATCGCCGTGGCGTCACGGTCGAGCCCAGGAGTAACCGAGCCAGCGAACGGTACAAATTGACGCGAGTTCGTCCGAGTCGCCGCTTGACTCGAATGTAGTATGCAGCAACTAGAGAGTTGGCAGACAGTCTACCAGGAGTACGGACGTCGCCTGACGATGGCATTTTCTAGGTATGTGTTAGTGACGCGAGGTGCCAAACGATTTGAGGGCCCTCCGGGGGCATATTTATAGTTTTGACTCAGATGCAAGCTTGACGGTCCGAGTCGTGATACCAGTAGGTAATCATTTGGCTTGACCCATCTATCTAGCTCACCCTTCGCCAATGTGTTCTCAGCGAGTTCAACTTATCTTCGCTCCGGTTACGGCATACCACAATCCATCGGCAGTCTACGCCGCTTGGAATAACGTTGGCTCCTTTATCTTGCCTCGTGCGATGTACGATCTTTTACCATTTCGTTTTCAGCCACTAACCACTGAATGTAGAACCCCCTTCAAGTTACCCGTCCCAGCAATGACAAGGCCCATACTACCCTGTGGGTGATCTCTCGGAATTTGAACCCCCAAGAAATTGGAATTCATTCACCTAGTCGTATCTGGAGTCACAGTGGGACTCGGAGTCACCTTCAATCACGACATCTCACCGATCCATCGGCAAGTACTCGCTGAAATAAGGTTGGTCGCTTGAGTTTGACCCGCCAACTTGAACTTCCGTTGGCCTTATAGACGATACCCTATCTTTCCCTATGGTCACGGCATCCCGACGCTCATCGGCAGCTATAGGAATAAGGTCAGTAGTCCCTTGCCCTAACCTGACCCGCTGACTCGGATACACAGACTTATGCTCACCGGCATCTGACTCAACTTCAAGTCGGAGTCCTGCGAGTTCGCAGTCTGATCAGTATGTTTTCGGCTGTGAAATGAAATGAGTTCGCATTCCGATACTGCTTATGCTCACCGGCATCCAATTCAACTTCAAGTTGAGTTCGCCGTCCAATCAGTCTTTGAGTTCGCATTCCGGTACTCACGGCATTCCGACGCTCATCGACAGCCACTCGGTTGTCCTTTCAATGTGAAACTTAGAGTTCGCGTTCCTGTAAGTGTTCATACACCTTTGTCTAGTCACGGCATCCCGACGCTGATCATCAGCCACTCGGTAGTCCCTTTACCCTAACCGATCCCACCGAGTTGGATACAGTGTAGCAGAGGCACTGGAACCGTGACCGGCCCATATTATGTGGAGTCCTGCAAGTTCGTCGTGCAACGTGTTTTCGACCTTCGAACCTGGAGTTTGTATTCCCGTACTCGTGGAGTGCCGTGGTCACAATACGCTGTGGTCCATTGACAGTTCGGAGGTGAAACAGACTACACAGCAGTCACGGCATTCCGCGCATTGGCAGCTCATTGGAGTCGGCATAGGGTTAGTCGTCAACATTTGGGTCGCTTTTCGCCAATCTGATCTCGGTTATCCATCCAGAACTTTGGATCCACGTTTTTCCTGTGACGGTATCCCGCAGAGGATCTTGGCACAAACGTGAACTGTTGGGCCGCTAATGCCGTCGTCCTGGAGGGCTTCAAGTTTACGCTATATTTAAAGAGTAGTGCTGGTTCATCAACAGAATCGTCTCGTCGATCGTTCCTCGTCTCTACTACACTTTTCTGTAATGTCTGCCAACCCCGTTCCCACCGCTACGCGTGCCACCGCCGTCGTAAACGACACTAACGGCGACGGGCACCAGGATAACTCAAATGCTACTGTATCTTGAGAGAAACGCCAAATCAGGGAGTTGGAAAAGGAAATCGAAGTACTTCGCTCGACCAAGGAGGCGAGACGTTCGTAAGTTCCCCCAGTTATTCATGAAATAATCTCCGGCTGACGATTCGGAATACCATGCATCAGGAGCATGACCAGTACAGTCAACAAGGGACGAGCTTTCCGAAGGGTTGTTGCGCTGTTCGATAACCCAATCGACCTCGTCCGCGAGTCCGATCGGCGGGCAGAGATTGCAGCAGACGGTTTGGACGACGAGAATGATCCATTCCCTCACTCTGCCGGGTAAGTTTTGTCACGCTGTCTTGGAGTCTCTATCTGACCGATCTTTTGGTAGACAGGACCGCCTGTTCCGTGCCTTTCAAGAATTCCTGGAATTTTTTCCATGGATCAAACCTAAGCTAACGGACTGCGAAGCAGATGAACTCGAAAGGATATTTAAAGATGTAGGTGTAACTATTTGACATAGCTCCTCCGTCCCGTCTGACGTGTTCCAGTTGCGCAAAGGTGCCGATGGCGCTCGTGGTGATGACGCCGCGAGCCTCAAAAAAGAAATTGTTGACTGGCTACGCAACATTTACGGTCCCCTTGAGCCGCCCATTTCGTCCTCTTTGAAGTCCGACCGCGGCTTGGAGCACGACGTCACAGGATGTCTCCTCTGCCCTGTCGAATATGATTGGGAAGACCCAGAGTAAGTCCCCCTTCTTCCACGTGCTTATACGCCTAACGACAGTAGAGTACGGAAGGATATCCGTGAGCGCCACCCGCAGTTTCTCGTCACTGAAGACTCGTGGCCAAAGTTCCTCTACGACACGCAGCATATGTACACTCCGGACGACATTGAAAAAGGCTTGTTTCGATCTACGCTTCTACTGAAGGTATGTAGTCCCTGATGACTCGGATACATACTGAACATCCTTGCAGGCTTTCAAACACATCTTCACGGCTCCTACGTCGGCTGTAGAAGTTACTGCTGGTGAACACCCCGAAACCAGAAATGTCTACCGCGAGAGGCACCTGCGCCCATCCGCTGACAAGAGCACACGGTCGCATGTCGCTACGCTTATCGGCATGCGGACGGTGAAACCACGGGCAATTGCCTATGCGGCAGTTCAGGTATGTTGGCTTGTTAAGTGAGAAGCATGTTCCTGAACTAACAATGAAATTGAAGCTTCGGTTTGCATTATCCGGTCTCACGTGTTGGCGCATCATCGACAACGATTTCGATGCACACACTTTTTATCACTACATAGTTGATTATTTTGAAGCCCCCCCTGGACCTGCTGCAAAGGTGAGGGTTCGCGAACTCTTACTCTGGTGGGACAGGTATGAAATGATGGCTTGTTTTCTAACTCAAATGCTGACATCTATTTGTAGGAAAGTTTTTGGACGACAGCGGAACATACCTCGCGCGCCCGAAAGGGTCGCGGTGTCGTCTGTCTCGCGGTTGGCTGCCCAACGTGCTGCAGCCGAGGTATGTCTAACCAGCTCTAGTCCAGCTGTGTCGTTGACTGCTAATCAATCCACTGGTCAGCCCTCTAGGTCTGCTGCCAATGAACAGCCTGCTGTGGATGCAGTGCCGCAGTAGCACGGGTTGCGGTGCAATGTTGCACGCTGGTCTAATTATGTCATCGTTAATCTCGCTTTGTACATACAATAAGATGGACATATATATATAAGATTTGGTTGGATAAAACATCAGTTTGATATCTTGATAGGAAGACATTATTTACTGGATCTTGCATGAGCTCCTAAGTGAAATAATAAAGATATGCTTTGGAAAACATACACTATCTGATAGACAAATCCTAACTTATTGTATTATTATCATGTATGGGCCAATTGTATATTGCTTGAATGATCTTGGATGGACTACCATACCATGCAATCAAGATACACATTCCTAGTCCCTAAATTTTAGTTGTAAATTGTTCATTTTGTTGTCCTTGGTAATCCCATATGAGTCTTCTGTCAGATTATTAATTCTTGGAAAATGTACATCATCTAGTAGTCAAATTCTAGCTCCTCATATTATCATTATATGTGGGCCATTTGTGTATTACTTGATTAATCTTGCATAACCTACTAACCAAGGTAATAAAGATACACTTTCCTGATCTCCAAATTCTAGTTGTAAATTGTCCATCCTGCTGTCCTTTATAATTCTATATCATGCTTCTGTCAGATGATTGACTCTTGGAAAATGTGCACCATCTGGTAGTCAAATCCTAGCCCATCATATTATTATCATATTTGGGCCATTTGTGTATTACTTGATTGACCTTGCATGACCTACTAACCAAGGTAATAAAGATACACTTTCCTGATCTCCAAATTCTAGTTGTAAATTGTCCATCCTGTTGCCCTTTGAAATTCCATATCATGCTTCCATCAGATGATTGATTCTTGGAAAATTCACACCATTTGGTAGTCAAATCCTAGCCCATCATATTATTGTTGTATATGAATCATTTGTGTATTACTTGATTGATCTTGCATAACCTACTAACCAAGGTAATAAAGATACACTTTCCTGATCTCCAAATTTTAGTTGTAAATTGTCCATCCTGTTGCCCTTTGGAATTCCATATCATGCTTCCATCAGATGATTGATTCATGGAAAATTCACACCATCTGGTAGTCAAATCCTAGCCCATCATATTATTGATGTATATGAATCATTTGTATATTGCTTGATTGATCTTGCATGACCTGCTAACCAATGCAATCAAGATACACTTTCCTAGTCTTCATATTTTAGTTGGAAATTGTCCATCTTGCTGTCCTTAGTAATCCCATATCATATTTCTATCAGATTATGGATCATGGGCAATTGAAAAATATCTTGAATTTCAATGCCTTTCTAGATAGTTAACTCCAATCATGCTTACACCTCCCAGTTTATACTATGATTAAGTTACAAAGACATTTCCCAATAAGTTTTATAGCTATTATCAATTACTTTTGTCCTATATCTACCTTTCTATGTTGTTGTCTTCTAGCTCATAATTATTATTCTGATCATAGCAATTACAGGGTGTGTAATCACTATACATACCATTCTAGCAACATGTTGAATTCACTGATGGCCGCCGGCCGAGTCGGACCTCAGCCCATACCATGGATCCCTCCATCACGACCTGCGCGACTTCGTGAGCCTGTTGGCCGTTTGATATCGTCTAGCACTGCCAAGGACAACCAGAAATCCGACTGGGAGGCGGTGTCCTCATCTCACCGCTCTACTATCCCCCAGCTCTCAAACACGTCCGACTCGACGTCGACATGAAACTCAAGAGCGCCGAATGGCATCTGTCCATCGTCTCCTGAATCATATTTCTCCATTTGTGCGCCTACGTCCCTCATTCGTTCCCTGGCTGCTTAGTTTTGCCGCGGAAGTGAAGTAAATGAGGTTCAATTCGTGAAGGTGAAACGCTTTCACACACTTCATTACAGCTGAATTGAAGGAAGCGAGTTCGTTCCAAGTATAGCATTTAGTAGCCGTCAGAGATTGCCTAGAAAGCCTTTCCCGTGTTCATGCACCTACCGCCACGTTCCTAACTCTCGACCCTCGAAAAGCATGGTCAATATATGCCAAAGATAACGTGAGAGGCATTCAGGGTTTGCCGAGGCACGTGGCTAACCCAGAATAAAGACCGTGCTTTAGGAAGCGAAGTGGCGCGGTTTTTTCTCTTCTCGCCCACTTAGCTTCCTCTCGCTGCGTCGCCCCCTCGGCGTCGCTCCTTGCTCCGTTTCCTTTCGTTCCCTCCTCATTCCTCATGCAAGACCCAGACCGTGCTGATCCTCCGGACTTCGCATCTCCGGAATTCGAGGACGACCGCGCCCTCCTCGCCCAAGCTGGCCTCGATGAGGACCAAATCCTCCATGTGCTCACGCAACAGTGGACCGCCAGGCACAATAAGGAGCTGGCCGATCGGAACAGAAGGCAGCAGGAAGCCGAAATTGCTGCCGCAGAGGAAGCTGAGCGGGAGGAACAAGCCCGCCGCGACCGCAACGAGGAAGAAGCCCAAATCCTCAGGGATGAACGCAAAAAGCACAAGACCAAGTTTGTGCCCATCCCAGACGCCCCCGTCCTGGACGAACCTATCATCCTCCCTGCCCAAGTCGCCATTCGCAAGCTCCAGCAACACAAATTCTGTGACCTCTGGTACTTCACCAACGACGGCCTCGATGATGCTGACGCCTCTCATGCTAACACTGCCGACGACGACTCCCTTGCCCTCGTCTCATCTGCCGATGGTGCCCCCACCCTCGTCCCCGCATCCTCCACTCGAGACAAGGCCAACGTCGTCCAGGACCAAAACCTCTCCATGGAGCAATTCAGCCAGGCAACTGTCCGAATGATCCCATTCATGCAAACCAACGGGTGGGATGACTCGCACGTCATCATGCACGTTCACTTCTGGTCAGCCATCGAGAACCACATTTGGCGCAACTCGCGCAACCGCCACCACCAGAAAGCCCTACTCACCTACCAGGCACAGCAGCGTCGTAAATGGCATAACTCTATCGGTTCGGACAGGGGGTTCAACCTCGCCACCATCAACGAAACGGTCCTGTGTGGCACCCTTGAAACCATCCTTGACCAGGCCCGATCCAACCAAATGGACGCCCTCAGTGTGGTCAGTACATCCCTCGCCATCTACACCCCCAGCACTAACTCTTCCCCCCCCTCTCTCCCTCCTTCTCCCTTCCTCTCCCTTCCTCTCCCTTCCCCCCTCCTCCCCCCCTCCTTCGTGCCTCCTGCGCACGAACCCCCCATTGTGCCTTCCGCGCACCATCCCCATCATGCCCTCCGCGCACCCTCCCCTCCCTGCGTGCCACCCACGCACCCCCCCCCTGCGTACCACCGACGCACCTGCCACCTGCGCACTGTTTCCCCCCCCCTGCCATCTGCGCTCCCTCCCTCCCCCCGCTCATCCTGGCCCACCA
>JBBPMC010000968.1:0-14491 GCA_038090115.1 Strobilomyces echinocephalus
TCCCGTTTGCTCGCATTCTGTGTTTATATCGTTGCAGGCACTGTAACATCTGTTCTAGCGGCGAAAGAGGGTACGTCAGAGGTGTAGGATGAGTACTAATGCGAGGGAAATGCTGAAATCCGGTACGTGGCCTTGCGCATCGCCAACTCGTTTGAAAGTGGCTCGCTCCGAGCGCGGGGTATGGCCACGAGCGAGCCCTCGTGATATCGGACTCGAGGAAAATTTTTTTGAACGGACTTCTACTGTCGAAGACTGACAATGACAATGACAATGACGTTGTCGGGTTTATTTCCCTGCATGTGGAGGGCGAAAGGCCGCTTGTAACGCACCAGGTGATCCCGTCAGTTTCTCTGCCTTGGAAGTTGGTATCCGTGTATGCGAGCTGACATGACTCAAGGGCTGAGGATGTCACGGTCAGTTCAACTTCGAAGACGGACGGAGATGCTACCCTTGTCCGACTTTTCGGAGCAGTTGTTCGAATATCACATCACACGGAGCCGGGTTGACACCCACCGCCCTCTTGCCCCCGCCCTATGAAGGTTACCTTACGTTGGTCACTAACTCCTCTGAGCTCAGTACTCAGTAGCGGATCTCAACGATACGAAGGGCGGCTTGTCAGGAACAAGGGGATTGTCGACATTACTATTCGCGTTACTACTTTTACAGTCGGGACACGGTGCTCTAGAAGGCACACAGTCGGAGCTTTCAGCGAGGGAAAAAAAGAAGTGTATTCATCTTTCCGTTGGGCATCGTACTGACAGCGAGAGGTAGGCCATTTTCCGTCCTCACGCACTCGATGGAATACTATTTGAGCTTGCGGTATCCTCCAGGCATCCTCCGACAGTATTCTCATCTCGGAGGATCGATCGTTCTAATTAGTCCGTTCTTGTTGAATCAAGTTGTTTGCAATGGCACTCCGTCCAGAAAGTCCCGCCTCCGTCACACTACAGGATCAAATGCCGACGACTCCCTAGCTCGCGGGCGTGTTATCAAGCTAGGTTTTCAAACACTAGACTCTACACAATGAACATTATTCGACATCTCAAGGCCTTGCCCCCATCCGGTTAACTGCGCATCCTCGCCCAATCTCCTCCTGCAAGCCCTCATCTTCCCCCGCTGAGCACGCCGAGCCTACTACAAGGGTTGAGTCAACCGGGCGGAACAAAGAGAGACATGAGTGTGTCCTTATTCCGTCGGTTGACTCGCTCCGCAGTCACGATGCAAGACTTGCACGGGGCTCCGATATGAACTGCGCCTAAGCCGAGACGAACAAGATGTTCATCCAAGTAAGGGACGTGAACAACGGGTCTGCCTCGGTCGCAGAGAAGCGCGAGGGTGTGACCGAGTTCTCGGAGGGTACCGATCCGTGGAGGGTCCAAAGGAGATGGGATGCGAGTGGGAGGGAAGAACGACCAGCAGACCACACGCTGCGTCCGTCCTTATGTATGTGGGGGAGGGGGGGAGGCGTGCGAGACGCTATGAAAGCAGCATCCGCGCGTCGGCACGACGGCCTCAACATTTTCAAGTTACAGTGCCTTTTTAGTACATCATCGGGGTGGATCAGCATCAGAAGCATCTAGAGCGGAACATCGCAAGGGTATCACTTACTGCAAGTAGCCGTTTGATGCCAAGTGGAGGATGACTCAGTATCCAGGCTGGACGGTACGCATACATGTCCATTCGACTTCCGGTCGACCGTACGTCCAAGTTCAGTGTCGCAGCTTGCCACATCGATACCTGCCATGCAGTTCCTCGCGTGATCGGACCTCGTCGTCGGACATGGCTTGCAGCCAGGCCTGCTTTCATGTACTGCCACTCCTTGATCTGTAGCATGATTCGCACACTTGGCGAATAGGGCTCTTGCATCCCAGCCGGGCAATCCAAAAGAGATCGTACGCCGATGTCCGCCACAAGTCATGTGAACCCCCTAATCTCCAATGATTCGCACGCAGATCGGACGAGGCGACTTGGCGATGTCAGCTGACAGGGAGCGGGGTATAAGAAGGGGAGGAATACTGTCGAGAGCCTTCCAACTCGACCACCACCAAACCAAGATGCAATTTGTACGCCCGCACTATTTGGCCCTGCACTCGCACGTCGCTCACAGTGCTCCGTGATCTCTGCGATAGGTGAACTCTATCCCCGTTAACCAAGCCGGCGCCTGCGGCCAGGCACAGTGCAAGTGCGGCGATTCGTGAGTGCCATTCGATGTTTGAGCGTGGATCCCACTCAAGACCATTGGCCGACAGATGCCAGTGCAAGCCCGGCGAGTGCAAGTGCTGAACCAGTGATTCCCTCGAGGAGTCTATGATGGGAGTCCTTCCGCATGCGTTCTTGATTCGTTGCGTCGACGATACTGTGACCATGTTGTACGAGATGACTATGCGAGACGATCCTGCAGATACGTTTGGGTGTATATCGATAAGCGCTGGACCATGCGCCAGTTTCAGAATGACCCACCCACTGATTGCAACGCAAGCGAGGCACCGGGACGACATTGGTATAACTAGAGCGCTAGCGCTGGACCACATTGGCACGATTGACACCTTGATTGACGACCGAGAGCTGTTCAAGGGGCTCTGGAGTCTGGACCACTGAATAATATTTGTACCGTTATGGGTTGCAACTGATTTCGAGGGCGTTGATTTGTAAATGTCGTATCAATCCATGCCAGCGCAGCCAACCAGTCGCGAAAGGGTCGTGTGAAGCCGATTCGCATGAGGTATTTTCTGAACGACAGTCATTGGTGGATGTTATCGGACTTGATCATGGCGCAGCCATATAAGAAGGGGAAGGAGATTTGAGGCAGCCACAGAGAGCCTGACAACTTGACGACTACAAACCAAGATGCAATTTGTACGCAGACCTGTTACTCTGCACTCACACGTCGCTCAGGTCTCTGATCTCTGTGATAGGTGAACACCATCCCTGTTAACCAAGCCGAGACCAAGTGCACAAGTTGCGGCAATGCGAAGTGAGTGCCTTCCGATGTTTGTCGGATGTGTATCCAGACCGACCTTTCGCCGACAGATGCCAGTGCAAGGTCGGCCAGTGCAAATGCTGAACCAGTGATCCCCTCGAGGGGTCTATGATGGAATTCCTTCTTGATTCGTTGCATCGTACTGTAACCGTGTTGTACGAGATGATGATATGACAGATCTGCAAGTGTTTGAGCGATAAGCGCTGGTCCACGCGCGAGTTTCCACCTCAGGCAGCACTTTTCGGACTCAATAGTGATCTGAGAGACCGATTTCCATTGTAGGTAGTAATAGGTCTCTTAGATAAGGCCTCGCGGGGGCGCCGCGTCACAAATACGGCGCAGGCCCCATTTGGGGTCCATTTCGGCCTCGCGCGAACCTCGTGCGTAACACGTATTTTTACTTCGAGCCGTCGCCAGTACCTCTCGCGCAGTCCTCACGCCATTCTTCAGACGTCCCCTCGCGCTACCTCGTTCGGCGCAAGCCCCGTTTGGGGTCCATTTCGGCCTCGCGCGAACCTCGTGTGTGACACATATGAGCCGTCGCCAGTACCTCTTGCGCGGTCCTCGTGCCATCCTTCAGACGTCCCCTCGCACTCTCGTTCGGCGCAGGCCCCATTTGGGGTCCATTTCGGCCTCGCGCGAACCTCGTGCGCAACACGTATTTACTTCAAGCCGTCGTCAGCGCCTCTCGTGCGGTCCTCACGCCATTCTTCAGGTGTCCCATTGCACTACCTCGTTCGCGCCTTTCGCTCCTCGGACCATTATCTGGGCGGGGCAAGCTCCTATGTTTTTATTCCCCTCTCGTTCTTTTATCCCTCATTCTTTACTTCATTACCCTCATGCCTCCGAGACTCAGCAGTGCCAGAGCTGCTCAACATGTCACGAAGGGACTCGGGCACCATTTTCAAAGCCCGAGACGTCCTAGAGACAAAATGAAGACACAGACTCTAGTCCATATTGCTGGTCAGGCTGCCAAACGCCGTCGTCTCATTGCCCGACTGGAGCAGCTCGAACGCAAGGTTCCGTTTTCGCCTCCTGACACACTGGATCAGGCAGACGACAGCGGTGAACTCTTTGAAGACCAAATAGCTGACCTCGCAGATCAAGACTATGTCCCCAGTGACGCCGAAATGGAGCACGAGGAGGCAGGTACTGTACCACAGAATGACGACGATTGTCCAATGGCTCAGAGTAGCCGCCGTACTCTCCCTGACGCACAAGCTCAGCGCGCGTGCGCGAGCTGGAAAGCACTCATTCCAACAGTGCTGGTTCCATACCTCAGCTACATATCCCGAACATTGGGCCAGCCGCTCCCACCGCCCCCAGGATCCCTCTCACTTTGTAATCGTAGCAGTTGTACCTCAAACACTTCTGATATCCTGTGTCTCTTATTTGGTCGTAAGCGTCAGTCGCCCCTCATGAGATGGGATCTAACGACGCGTAGATTTTGTGTCCGTGCCTGTCATGAGCTGCCAGTGCTCCACGTTACCTCAGGTTCTCGTTCATCATGGTCTCTTTCCTACCGCGCCCTCTCAGCCTCGCATGGCGGTGTCTATTGAACTACTTGCTTTCTACCGAGCCCTCTTCGAGCGATCGTGTGACGCAGTGAATGCGCTCGCGTCTGCGCTACATACCTACTACGTTAGACGAGGTTACAGGATGGTCAATAAGAATGTAAGTTGCTCCTTGCAGCCTTCATCACTTTCATTGATGACTTCGCAGAACGATGCTATTCAAGAACCTTTCCGACGTGGCCTCGGAACTGCAGTACAGTGGTATGATATACTACAAGTAGAAGTCGAGCGAAACATGGAAACCGCTATCCAGAAGTGTCGTGACCAGATTAGGCAGTTCAAGACTTTGCAGCCTGTACTGTCCATGGGTACGCCACGCCGACGCAACTCACATCTATCCCCGGTTGTGACGCCGTGCACCACGGAGCCCGCCACGCCACACCGATTTGATCCTCATTTTCCCCCGACCGCAACGCTATCCACCACGGATCCCTCTATACCACATCACTCCTCGTCACTGATAAAACCTCAGCTACTTCGAGCCATGCCGGCGACCCAATCAGCTTCATCAGCAGGCAACTGTGATGAGATACTTGTCCAGCGCTGTCCAGCATGCTTCGGGGGAACTACTTTCGGCAGATCCCTCACTGACGGTGGCGACGTTCACGTAGCAACTGACGGGAATTTTCATCACCGACATCGCCGTTCTGCTGGTGACTGTCCTCCCTTTTATGATCCCGTGTATTTCCTCCCCAAGAGTCAAGTTGATGCGATGGGTGCTCACATCGAAGCACAACGGAAGAAGCCACCTAGACCCCGCGAAATATTCGTCCCGGATGAGGCACTCGACTCCTGCGAATCATCTTACGAAGCTGCCGATGGGAAGAAGCAGAAGACATGCATGGAGAGCTTCGATGACACCGGCATCATGGCGCTGATCTGTCGTCATGACATCCCTCTGTTTTTCGCTAACATCGACTCGCCTGGTGAACAACAGAAATACTCACTTGCGCTGATTGCACATCTGTTTTCGTTGTTGCCTCAGAATGCCACTGTCGTTACTCTTTACGATGTTGGGTGTACCTTGGATAGGACATTGTCATTGGTACGTGCTTGTCAAAAGATGTGTTCGAGGAGCTAACTACTATTTTGCTCGTTTAGTATGATATATTATCCGTGGACATTACCACTCGGCTGCGCTTCACCACAACAGCTATGCACGCTTACGGCCACGAATGGGCATGTCAACTCGTCTATAATCCCCGTCTATCAATCGGCTTGGGCTTGTCAGACGGGGAAGGCACGGAACGCCTTTGGTCACGGATGATTAAGTTAATTGGGATCGAGCGTTCTTCTTCGGTGCGACATTAATCTTGCTGTGCATCTGCACCATACCTGATCTGACTGATCCCAGCGACAACGCCGCATATGGCTAATCGATCGCCAAGCGGGGGCGGTTGGCACCGAGATGCGTCTGGATCTCGGCGATTGGATCAAGCGCCGCCTTGTCCGGGGTGTTCGTGAACAAGGGAGAGTAGCCAGCGACACTCTCGAAGAATGTGGTGTCCCGCTTGAAGAGTTGCGGAGCCAGTGGGCTTCTCAAAAGAAGTCCCAACTTTCTATTCGTGCACGTCAGTACATCCCTCTGTCCATAGATTCAGAACCCCATGACTGATATGTGGTGTCAGACACACCGGCGCGGCTGAAGAAAGAACTTGATACCGTTTTGGGACTACAGGCTGACCTTGATGCGACTGATCGAGCTATCCAATCCGCAAAAATTGCTATCGAAAGGGAAAAGGCTTCTGATGGCACAATGGATGCGTTATCGAGCTTGGAACGTACTCATGAGCGTTTGATGAGCAAGGTTGAGGCGCTTTACACGTCTCTTAATGTTAGTGAGAAGTTCCCAGAACTGAAAGATGTTGACCTCGACTTTGTTCGAGCTTTGCTATTGGCTCGAGACCTCAAGATCAACATACGCAAGCGAGCCGTTGGGAGTTTCTTTGAGTGGGACAAGTTGGATCAAGCAGTTGGGGGAGCCCAGAAGGCGCTTGGTATCATATTTCGTCCCTTCAAACAATTTCTTCTCAATGCTACACAGGAACTAAGCTCCATCAAAGGACGCGGAAGGCCATTTCCAAACGTCAGCCAGCCTTAATGGCGGCCATTCGAAAATACAATTCGTATTGCACACAGCTAGCAGACCTTCATGATTCCGCCTGGTTGATTCCGCTTCCCGCGCCACTCCCGACTAAACTCAACGAGCTTCGCAACCATGACTCGCTAATGGAAGATGTATGGATCTCTCCGTCTATTGGACAGGTACCACGTTGGATGGAGGATCAAGCCGTTCGCAATGGAATTCGGGCAATGCTTAAACGGGATCGCTGTTTGGAAGAGCAGCGGCGGCTAGGAATGGAGGCCGATAACATTTGCCGATGGTATGGAAATGAGCTGACCGCTGTCGAGCTTGCACTTCGTATGCCCGAAAGTATACTCCAGTCAATCTGTGTATTTCTTCTGCTGATGGAATTTCAGATGGACTGCTTTCTCTTCCCCTTCGACACCGCCATGAACAGCTGTTAACCCTACCGCTCCGCTGGTCAAGTCCGCTCGCATCAAAATCTCGCTTCGAGGCACATACACACGAGGCCGCGGCATTGGCTGTCAAGTTAACACGGCAGGCCCCTCCAATGTTTCTATCTTGGGTCACTCCGATGATAGTTGAAGTTCCGGAACCTTCGACTGAAGAATCAAGCTTCCAACCCGACGCCAGAACGGAGGTAACTCTCCGATCGGAAGACCTGCTTGCCCTAGACTTTTTGGCAGAGGAAGTCCCGCTGGCTGACATTCAGGATGATGAGCCATGCATAAGTGCAGAGATCGTTTGGAACACGCCATCGGTATCCTTTTATTACATGGCTTGATGACCATCCACTCATGAGTTTCAAAGCATTTCACCGTTGACCCGACACCAATCCCGCCAAGCACGGTTCGAACCCTTCTCCACAACGTTCCAGGAATCCGCCACCATGAGTTCGGACCCGAAGATATCGCGATGTTAGCATCTCCGACATCTTGTGTCAACGATGTCTGCATAAACGGCTGCATCCCGCTTCTTTTATCCGCAATAAATCCCTCGCACGCAGATCGCTTTGCAATTTTTTCAACCTTTGATCTTCCTCGTGCTAATTACAAGACTGACAGTGAACTGTTCAAAACGACAAAGCACATAGAGTTCTGGTCCAAGGACATATGGATTCTCCCTGTTTACCGCCCAGGCCACTGGGTTCTGTGCATTGCTGACCTTAGCCGGTGTGAGCTTCGGCTCTTCGATAGCTTTGCTTCCGTGAAGCCATGGCGAAGCGACGTTATAGTATGTAGTCCTCTGATATTCTTTCTTGCCATCTGCTGATCACCTGCTTAAGAAAATTGGAATGTTTATTTCTCGCTTACTTTCCGCTGCGACCAAAATATCCCCCCATGTTCTCGTCGATCCACGGCCTTGGACAGCCTATCCTGTTATGGTGTGTGCCCTTCTTACCTACCTAAGTTGATAGTACTCAGCTATGCAGACTATGTCAGTGCAGACCAATGATTATGACTGTGGTATTTGGGTATTAGCTACGGTGGCTGCGACATTCCGAGGTTTCAGTGCTACCGGCCTTATTGAGAGTGACATAGCGGCGTTCAGGTCCTATCTACATAGTTGTGTACAGTCGGATTAGGTTGATTAGTGCAACATGTGATTTACTGCAGCTTCGATCACTTTCTACGATATGATTACGAAATCATCATTCGTTTCGAGGATTGTGACGCATGCGCATGGTTTCGGCACCATTCCAGAGAGTATGTGGTGTCCTCGCTATCGTCGTAAAGTCACCAGCTGATCAGTAACATGAGAAAGGTGATTATGAATCATTGAATGTGCAAGTGTGGACCAGGCACAGACAGTCGTCCCTGTTCAAAAGCTGCAGGGAACGCGATGGTGCGATGCCGTTCGGATGGCCATGGGCAAAAGCACTGTATCGCAGTCTACCTATTGTCCGCTAGTTAAAGCCTGGATATTTAGTACAAGCCTGATTTGTTACTTGTAATCGTATCGATCGTCGACTTGACACTCGCCCTTTGTCAAGAGTTGCCTAGTTTGAACACAGCACTGTGACAGCGCCTCGAGTTCCACTGGCAGATTTACGAATACCAGTTGTATAGTGTTCAGCATATTTGCAATTTCATAGTGCTATGTACTTTACGGGGTAGAATTCGTCATTCCTTAGTTCACTAAGATAAGTGTCATTCGCCTCGTGTGATTACACTAATTGAGGGACGGGCAACGTGTAACGGGAGCGAGAGGAGAGCCACGGCGTGTGACTCGAGATGTACTCAGCGACCAACATGAGATGACTAGTAATACAACAGCGCACACAGATCGAAAATGTAAAACGAACCCTAGAAGAAAGGGAGCGGGAACAGGTAGCAACAAAAGGACGCAAGGACGGTGACAGCGACTAGGGGGCAACGTCGAAATGATCCACTCTCGGCTCCGGTCCCGGCAACTGTACGGCAGCCGTCCAGCAAAAAAAAAAGGACGCGAGGACAGCGACAGCGACTAGTGAGACTCAGATGGCGCTCGCAGGTCAGGAACAATGGTGGTGACAGTACTAGAGCGTACGCACCTAGTGACATGGCAGGCGCAGTCCAGGGAGAAAGAGTCCTAAACCGTGTGACTGGATCGCACGTGACGCACTGTCGAGAGTGCGGTCCGGACTCGAGGCCTACCGTGCCTCTTCAGTTCCAGATCCTCCGTCGCGCGGGCGACACATTGTCTTCGACGTCAAATAAGCTACAACAGTCTTTGGCCCTTAAAATTGCGACTCCCCCAAAGTGGTCGTCCTCCCCAACTTCAACTCACACCGTCCTATCTATCTCTTCAAAATATCACTGTCGTTCCCATGAAAAACGAACTTGGTAAGCGTTCCTGACTGTTATGTCTATCGAACTGATGCAGATTTTGGCGGCAGAACTCGTGAATGAGGTGCTCTCGCACTTGGTGTTATGCACTGAGGCCACCACTCAGCTCACCACGATCCTCCGGCGTGCAGAGTATCTCACCGGTAAAGTACATATGTCTGATCCTGTTTATATTTCTCACATCCAAACCCTCTGCAGATGACTCGTTATTGCTCGATCTCGATCACAGCTCTACCTCCTCGGGCGATGAGCGGGAGGCGGCGCATCACCCTGCCAATAGGTGGCACAACTCCGACGCCACCGCCGGTCGCATTGTGTGGTCTCCTGCTCTTTCCGCTGTCATCGGCCCGGTGCAGTCTCCTGCCCTCCCTGTTGTGCGACCGCTGGAGCCTCCTCCCCGCTCTGCTGCTAGACGCTGGCCAACAAGAGTTGCTCCAACACCTGCCCCAAAACCCACCACGTTCAATCCACCATTTCTCGATGTCGATGATAGCTCTGACTCGTCGGTCGATGACCAGGAGATCGCATGTCACTATGCCACTGGCAATGCGTGGTATAGATCCGACGCCACCGCCGGTCGCGCTGCGCATTCATTGAGCATGTCGCAGCCCCCTGCCCGCTCTGCTGTCAGATGCCAGCCTGCGACAGTTGCTCTCACACCTTCCCCGACACCGATCACGTCTCCTGGAATTCAGACCTCTCCACCCCTCGCCATCATTCCTGCAGTTCTGAGTCGGTCTACCAAGAGTCGTGCAGCCAAGGTTGATCCCACCGGGCCGCACCATCTTTATGTGCCCGGTGGACTAAGCAAGGATGGCCACTACCAGGATAAATATAGAGGTATTATTTATGATCTCCCTCCACCAAACGCTACCGGTTGTCTATACCTCATCTCCCATGGACGCCGGATTGGTATCTTTACTGACTGGTAATTCCTTTTAGCTTCCTCCCCGTGAACAATCTGCTTATGTTTTCATAGGACAAATGCTTCTCCGCATGTCCACGAAGTTCAAGGTGCCATTCACATGGAAGTTCCTTCTGTTACTGTGGGTGTTGACCTAATCAAGGCGTCAATCAAGAGGAAGGAGGCCGCTTGGGTGGAGTAGTTTATGCCACAGTCCCGCTGTACTTTTTTCGTGAACGGACAATGTATTTCTTGGCTTGAATTGGGACGCCCCTGTGTCTTGTCAAGCACACCGCTCATGGCTGGTCGGCCGTCCAGGTGTGTTTGTTGGGCCCCAGCGCTCGTTCGTCGCCGCTTGTTTTCGAACTCCAACTCTCAACGGTCACTGCAACCATCTCGTTTCAAGCTCGGTGGTCGCTTCGGCCGACCCCAGGTGCTTGTTTCCCACCGTGATCGCCATCCTTCGAGCCTGGACACTCGAAGGTCACCACCGCCATGTCCCTTTGAGTCCCAGCTTTCGTCTCGCTACAACCATCTATTTTCGAGTCCAAACACTCGATGACCGCCCCTGTCACATTCCTCCAACCCTCGGTGCTCGCCACCGCTGTGTTTTGAGCGCGATCTCTCGGTGGTTCCTCTCAGGAGCCCAACAGTTCGTTTTCTGCCGCTGCCGAACCCAACGCCACTGTGCTTCTTTGACATGCTTCCGCCGTCGTCTATCAATTCCGCTACCCGACGCCCGTACCCTCACCTGCGCTCTTGCCTACCCCTGGCACTACCGCTCGTTGGTCGGCCCCGCCGTCCTTGGTTTTTCGAGTATCACCACCCGTGGGGCGCTCCCACCGTCTTTGCATGAGCACCAGCGCTCGCCTGTGTCCTCGCCGCGGTTTTTCGAATCACACCACTCGCTGGTTGCTCCAGCCATCTTCATTTGAGCCTCAGTGTTCGTCTGTCCCTTGCCACGTTTTTTTGCCACTCGTTGATCACCCCCGCTGTCTTTACTCAAGCACCGACGTTCACCTAACCGCTTCGCCGTCTGGGCCCCAAGATCCAGTTGAGGATGGCTACGAGCCAAACGCTTCCTTGGGCCAACAACCTTTCGACGATCCAACGTTCCTTGATCACGTCGACGTATTTCGGGGTATACAATTCCAGATAGCATTTGCGGGCGAGTGTCCTCGTCCTTGACATCGTCTAGTTCCGGTCTCGAAGTTGAGTTCATGGATGGGTTTGGCCCAGGCATAGGGACAGAAGTCAGTGTCGTCAATGCTCAGACCGCCATCCCCGCCGTCCCCGTCCCCGTCTTCCCGGACAGAGGGGACGGTCTGCCACGCAGCATGGAAGCCAGCAGCCGACCCTAGATGCCTGCAAATGGAATCCTTCCAGGAATCGGTGAGCCCACCCAAGGGGTTTCCCCATGTGCAGACCCGTGCCCCTACTGGCACCAACGTTCGCCCGTCGCCCCAACCACGTCCATGTTTGGGCTCGAACGCTCGGCAGTCGCCCTCTGCGTCCATTCGGGCTCGGACACTCCTACGTCGCTCCCACCGCGTCTGTTCCTGTTCTGACGCTCGCCTGTCGCCCTCACTGCTCTTTTCTGGCGCAGATGTTCATCAGACACCCTCACTACCCGCTCCCACCGAGTCCGCCCAAGCCCGGGTGCCCGTTCGTCGCCCTCATCAAAAATTTCCGGCGCAGACACTTGCCTGTCGCTCCCACGCCGTCCGTTCGGGCTCCCAGTGGCGCTCGTCCGTCGTCCTCGCTGTGTATTTTCGAACCCAGACGTTCCCCCGTCGCTCCCCCGCACCCTTCGAGTTCGCCCGCCAGTCATCCCCACTGTGCCTTTCCCCGCGCGGACGCTCATCCGTCGCCCCCCCCTGCATCTGTTCGAGCTCGGACGCTTCGAGCGACACCCCCCGCCCACTACGCCTATTCGACTGCCAAATACTTAGATTGTAATATTTGACTTTAAAAACAACCGTTTCGCGCGCGCCGGGGCCCCCTCCTCACACCCCCAGATGACATGCGACCTTAGCTTCCATCCCCTTAAGTAATCTCGACCAGTATTCTACCCAGCAAAGTAACCCTGGTCTTGTCGTCGCGGTCATTCGTGGCCTTCCAAAGGCGGAGGACCACGTGACGAAATTTTTGATCCGCCAGAGCACGGTCCGGCTCTCCATACTTTCAAGCGCTGACGCTCATTCAGCGCTCCTCGTAATCATCCATACACGTCGATACATCTATACTGTACAATAATAACAGATTTTGTCCGTGGTGTCATGGTTGTCGTCTTGTTGCAGACACACGACCTCAGTTCACACTATCTCAAGTTGGAAGTCGCTCACCAAATCAATCCAGACTCTACTCCAGGCCTTCTCTATGCCGACGCTTCGATTCTGGATTCTCCACGTCGTACGGGCGGCACGAGCCTAGTCTTCTGTGTCAAACATGCTACAACACCCTGTGGGCCCTTAAAAGTATGGCTCCCCCGATCTGGTCCCTCCGACCATTCAACCCTTGTCGCATTCATTCACGTAGGAAGAGCTCCGTCATTCCCCGGATGAAACACGAGCTCGGTAAGTCTTGAAAATTGGTATGTCTATAGAACTGATGCAAAATTTGTCGCAGAACTTGTCAATGAGCTGCTGTCGCAGTTGGTGTTGTGCACCGAGACCGCCACCCAGCTCACAACGATGCTCCGACTCGGACGCAGGGAGAATCTCACCGGTAACTACTTATATTTAATTTTGTTTTCCACTACTCACCTCTACGCGCTCTGCAGATGACTCCCTGCTACTCACTGTTGATGGCGGTTCTGAGTCCCCTTCGGACGATGAACTGCCAGCGGAGACAGCACCTCGTACCGTGTCTGAATGGCAAAAATTCGATGCCACACGGCGTGGGGCCGCCGCCACTCCCGCTAGTGGTGCGGTGCACTTATCTCGTATGGTGCAGCCTCCCCGTTCCATTACTCGACAACCTCCTTCTGTGCCTACGTCTCCAACTCCTGCTCCGACTCCTGCCGCATCCCCTCTTGTAATCTCAACCACGACTCCTGCTCCAACTTCGCCACCGATCACTGCAGTTCGAGCAGTGTCCACCAGTCGCCAGGTTGACCCCACTGGACCTCACCATCTGTACGTCGCTGGAGGACTGAGCCTGGATGGCTATTATCAGGGAAAGTACAAGAATTTCATCTACGATCTGCCTCCCCCAAATGTCACAGATCGTTTTTACCTTGTTACTCGCGGACGTCGGGTTGGTATCATTGCTGGATGGTGGGTTTTGCTCCTTCTTTGATCAAAATCTGCTGATATGTTTGCAGGACGGATGCTTCTCCATGCGTTGACAGTATCGATGGCGCTATTTTCAGAAGGGTTCCTTCTGTCGACATGGGCCTTAGGCTACTTAAGTCATCAATCAAGAAGGGGGAGGCCTCTTGGTTGTAGTCGAGTAATCCAGTTTTCCGCGTCATCTCATGTACCTCTACGTAAATGTGCACTCCCCGAATGGACAATCTGTTTCTTGGCTTTCTCAAAACACACGAGAACTTTCGAAAACTGTTTGCAAGTGCAATTTGCCGGTGGCGTAGATCCGAAAAGTGTTGGCTGACGACTCCATGATGCCAACATAGGCCCGGTCTGACGGTGGCGAGGAAGTGGCGTTGCCCAAACTCCCGCCGCGGTGTGGCACTGTTCAACATACATCTTCGATGATCGACGGCGACTTTGGCATAAAGTTCAAGATTCACGCATCTTACACCAATGGTTGACGGTGACCTTGAGGTCCATGGAGATTGCAATCGGTATTGTCCCCATTAATATTGTCTCTCAACGTGGCTCCTTCGAGCCTTTTTTTTCGTCTCAGGATTGCACTTGGGGACTCTGTTCGCAGTCCTGCGCGGGCCCCATTCAAGTCATGTAGATATAAAACCCACAACGCAAATTGTCAAGTTCCTCGCTCTCTGCGCCCGTTCGAACTCCTCCACATACTGTAGTCACTATGTACAGAGAGCCTTGACGAGCCTGTGTGCAAAAAGCCCATGTTAAACAGAGGGGCCTGTCGGCGGGCCCACAGATCATAGGGTAGAAAACAGTGTGATAGAAACAGACAGGCCTG
>JBBPMC010000969.1:0-14485 GCA_038090115.1 Strobilomyces echinocephalus
GGGTATATTAGGGATGAATATATAAAGAAGGGCTAGATCAAAGGCAAGAGGTGGATGGGGCAAATTAATTAGATTCACATTTCACTGTCTCTATAGCATACAGCTGCACAAGCACACAGTTGTTGTTAATAAATATATGGTCTGATTGAATCGCTTCCATATAGAATATATACCTGAGAAATTCCTGAAACAGCACATATAATCAGTTGATTAGTATTCTAAACAGGTAGTAAAGGCATACAGCAACACTTTTAACACCCTCTACACTGGGTATTACAGCCAAGGATCATATCACATGATGCAACTGAAAGCTGACCCTTGGCTGTTTACAAAGCAGCCAGTTCTCTAGATGTTATAGGCAGGCTGAAGATGATTATTAAGCTGGAACTGGGATTGTTATGGTTGATCTGGGTAGGGATAACTACAAATCTTGATGGTTGAGAGAGTTCATTTAGCAATGAAGAAATGAAAATATAACGTATACTTTTGTAAAGCTAAGCCAAATTAAAGCAGCTAAAGTGACATTGGTATTGTCATAACTCTAAACCAGTCAAAGCCAAAGTACATGACAGTAGCAACAAGGTTGGATCTTATAGTACAAAAGAAGGCACTGTCTTCTTTCTTTAGATAAAGCGAGAAATCAAATCGTCTCTATACATACCATCTAATCATTGTTGTTGGATCAGAGTATTGGGTCTATCCAGAGAACAGGGGCAATGATGACACCAGTGGGTATCCTAGCAATTGATCAGTCAAGTAATGTGGTGTTCTTCTTAACAGGTTCAACCAAGGTGGTAAAGTCTTGCAATGTGCACAATAAATGTGACTTGTCTTCTTCACTCCTAATTAAGAAGTAGTGAGATTGTAACAGCTACTAATCTGCTGTATATGTTGGGGATTCAACAGAAAACAAAGAGCTCTTCACACTCGATCAAGTGGAATCAAGATCACTTATATTGATTTCTAGACTAGAGGAAGGATTGCTCAAATGGCTTTCAATAAAACTGGCAGCAGCAATGGCTTACTCAGTTCTTACTCTAGGATTATATAATCTCAAGCTACAAAGAGCTTACAAAGATCTGTCAAGCACAATAGTCCTTTTACAGAGCTTCTAGCTTTGTTCTAATAAGGGGAGGGACTAAAAAAAGGAATAGATGACAGTTCTCCCAAAAAAGGAGAGATTTTTTTTTGGTCCTAGCCACAAGAGATCCTTTTATAGATACAGGATGTGGCTATATACCAGGTGTATTACTAATAATTGTGCTATTTTTAGCAGCATTTAACTAGAGATCTTGTCAGTATTTCACCAATAATCAGTTATCATCAGGTAGCAATCATAGCAATAGTTAGTCAGCATCAGTCAGCATCAGTCAGCATGCCATGCAAGGCTGTGCAGGGGATCAGTCATCCAATTTGCTTAATGAGCACTCTGCTCTATCAGCATTCCTAGATGGATTACTAAGGATATTGCTATTTTTAGGTACTATATAAGTTAGCACATCATTTTATGGTATGGCTGTGTCAAGGCTATGTTATGGCTATGTTGATCTATTGTCTACTAGGCTGTAGTTTAAGTTACAACTTGTAAAGGTGCAAGTGTATAGTAGAAAGAAATATTTATAGTGAGAGAAGTATAGTAAGGGAAGAAATACCCTTTGGTAGGTTTGTAGTACTAGGCTCTATATGACTTCTGATGTAGCCAATGAGTCATATTTGCTATTAGATTGTGTTAAAAAAAATCAAAAGGTGTCTAAATAGTTCTATTGGAATCAGAGAAAGTTGTAAGGAGTTCTACCAGCTTCTGGACTTGGTGTTTGGTGTGTATATGTTTGTTTACTACTATTGGCTTCTATGACACTGCATGAACTTAGTTTGTGCAGGTCATTTACAGGGAACAGAAATCAATTGTCTCTGATTGACTATCCTTCTTGGCTTTATAAATGGTTGTGGTAGGCATATGGGTAGTCATTTGATACAGGAGGCAGTCTTAAGAAGAATGTAACCTAATCTTTTGTTTCTGAATCTGGGGTTGATTCTTGACTAGTTTCTTTCTGTAAAGCTTGTGTAACAATAGAGGGATGGATGATTGGAAAAGATGAATGAAATGAATGCATCATTCTAAAAATTTCAGGTGTGTATTGGCAACCTGGCTGTCTATGTACAGCTTCATTCAAGCACTGGTTATACATATATGCGTACTTGTAGATTACATAACATGACTTGCACATCCAGGTAATTATTGGCTGATTTCCTTGCTGTGGTTGTAGAGTTACTATAGTATGGTACTCTACTGGTGTTGGTGACGGTGTATGCATAGTTTGATTCACATTGTAATATGTTTGCTGATGATGTTCCCATAATGCTCTCTCTAGAACAGGGAAGAGTTCATTGATGAATCTTTCTTTAAGAAGATGATGTGATGTTTCACCAGTAGGAAAGTTAAAAGTATGACTTGTTTGTTGGATGCTCATTGCTGTTACGCTTCGCTCCTCATCCGGTCCTTATCGGATGACATCTCAAGGACTCAAGGACTTATCTTTCTTTTTCTTCTTATCTAATCTTATCGCACCTTATCTTTTATCTTATCAAAGGATCAACAGCCATAGCCTCGCCCTCTGATCTCTGCACCATCGTCACTCGTTTCACTCTTCGTTTCACCTCACGCATGTCGCACCCTTGACACAGCCAAAGGCCTGTGCATGCTTCTCTTCTCTTCCATTCCATCATGTTTCATCTCCGCGTTTCATAAATGCTTCTCATGCTTCTCTTCCATTTTACCCTCCTTCCATCTCACATGCTTCATCTCCGTCCCTTCCATGTTTCACATTTGATACATGTTTCAGCCACACTTCTGCGCCCAAGGGCAAAGGGCTTGGACTAGTATAGACGAAACACTTATGTAAACCTATGTAGTCTCTGAATATATAAACCCAGTGAACGTCGACGGGCAACCCCAGTCTAGTTCACTTGGGCATCATCCTCCCTAAGGCACACCCAGCCTAGATTCCAACTACTCCCTCTACTCTCCATAGAGCTCTTAGTTGCCAAGTGGTAACCTGAGGACTTAAGTCTTAGGGTTGTATTAATTGCTGGGGTTAAATATGATAGTAGAGATTGACTAAGTTCTAAGAGGCTGGGTGTCAGGAGTAGAAATAGTTGTGTGCTGATTATAGACACCAAGTAGGTGGGCAGGCCAATACGATTCCTTTATGAGGGTCAAGTTTAAGTATATTACTTTCAGTACCAGAATAATGCACTGAAAGTATTGTAGAAGTTGATTATCAAAGTGTAATGTGATAGGGCTAATGCTATTCAAACGTACTATGTGAATCATTGGTAATAGTGTGTAGTAAGATATGTCCAGGTGGTAAGGCAAAGGTAAGGGAGGGATTGTTGTTTCAGTCGAAAAGTAATAGGAAAAGATGGTAGTTAGTAAGGCAATGGTTTCATTCAGAGTAGTAAAGGCAATTAAAGAAAAGAGATGGTGATGGATATAGCCAGTCAATGGAAATGGATAGAACATATGGGTCTGGTAGAGTAGTGTTGTGATAATAGGTTGGGAATGGAATAACATTGATATAAACAGTACTGTCAATGATATTAAGGATTTTGGCAAAAATGTCAACATAAACTGGTAGCTGATCTAGGTGGTAATAGATGGCAACCTTAGATCCTAGCTTTTGGCAAGCAGCTGACTCAATCCCTAAAGCCATTGCAGTGGCAACATTGTATGCAACTGCAGCATAGATAAAGATGCTGTCATCCAGGTGATGAGTAAAATGAATATCAGTGGTGGACATCATAATTTGATAGGTGGTGAAAGAGAAATGACTAGAGTGATGGTGATGTAAGCATCTGTTGAATAAAAAGTGTATCTTGATTTAATAAAACTGGGGTCTTGCTTCTTTAGTTTATTTCGATATTTGCCAATAGGTTTCACTTATACCTATCTGGCTCAGCTATTAATTAATTAAAATCTGTATTGTTGGTTCTAATCAGTGTCTACACTGAAGTGATTGATTTGTCTATCTAAGTCTATGATTAAAGCAAGAAAGATAAAACAGGTGGGGAATTTTTTCCCACAGCTTCTTCAAGTTCAAAATCTGAAGCAAGCATCAACAAGGTCAGATGTTCTTTTCAAGTGATGATATGATGGAATGTAATTGTATGTATATGAACAATTTGTGCTGCCAGTTTTCATCCGCAACAGTACTAGGCTAGCTGTTCAGCAGTTGTTGTATGGTATGATGGGGGGCTAGATATGGTTGAAGAATGATTCAAGTTCTGTTAAGACATTGAAATTTATTTCTTCAGAGTCTACAGTGAAATTGCTTAATTGATCAATCAATGGATCTAGAATTGGTTGATTTAGGGGTGTGTTCATTACTAGTGTAGGGATGTTATCGATAGGATGTGTTGCTAAAAGGGGATCTACCAGATCTGATGGATGTTCCTTTTCTTGTAGTATCTCAGGCAAATGGAGGATAGAGGATGAATCTGGTTGGTTTCTACTAAGGAATGCTAAAACTGACTGCCAATATGCAGCAATGCAATGTTGACAGGTCTGAGAGTGTGAAATATAGTTTTGCAACCTTTGGCAGTAGTTGCAATCTGTGTGTCCTGTGGTGACTATTGTTGTTGCAGGATCTAGATGTGAAATATAAATGGGTGGTGAATTTAAAAAGGGTATGGAGATAACCTTCTATCTTCTGAAGCTTTTGCTTGTAATACTTAGTTCAAAGATTATGGTAATAAGCTCTGAGTTCTTCAGGCAAAGGCTGCTGAGGGAGATACTGATGGATATGGGGTATGGTATATGGTTGTAGTAATGGTGATTCCTGTGGATTATTCTGAAAAGATGAATTGTTGATCTGATTCTGTGTCTGATTCTTCATCTAGAGGAGCTAGGATACTGAGATCTTTACATGATATGTATGGAATAAGTCCAAATGCAGCAATAGGGTGAGCGAATTCAACTCTGTCTACTTCATTGAGTATATAACTTCCTCCTTTAATTTGGTGGAGTATTTTATAGGGTCCTAAGTATCTTGGCTTGGTCCTTCAATTGAGTTCCTTTTCAATGGTACTGTTCCTTATCAGAACACATGATGCAGGGAAATAAGAGTTGGTAACCAGATGGTTGTGATAATGTCGTTTAAACTATGCCTTGGAGGCAAGTTGAGTAATTCTTAATATGCCACCTGCTTTTTCAATATCTTCTTGTAGTCATTCAAGTTTCTGTATACACAAGGCTAAGAGTTCTGCTGTTGATACAGTAGCTCCAAAAACTGTCCCAATGTTTGCATGTTTTTCACTAAAGTCAATAATACTTAATAACCCCTAATCTAGTGAGGCGTTATGTTAGTGTATGAAATAAAGTACTTACTCTTGGCTTGCTATAGGTCCAAGATTCAAGACATTTAATTAAGCATCGATGGAATGGCAGCCACTTCAAAATGACCACTTATTGGGACAGTTTTTTGACTTTATATTTTAATTACATACATTAGACCCTAGCATGCTGTAATGTGATTACATATATGTGGTAATGATTACTTTATGTCACCTTTATGTAACTTGATTAGTCCTCACTATATAAACTCCATCAGATTATATTTACTTTCCCACCCTCACCATGAAGTCCATTCCCAGTTCTCAAAGGGACAACATTATCGCTCTTCTTTCTCTTGGTCTCTTCACTAGAAAATTTACATCACCAACTGGTCTAGGCAAGTCCACAGTATCCAGGGTACTTCAGGAAATCCAGCCTGAGAAGCCTAGGCTATCTGGTGGTCGTCCTTCAAAGCTTTCTTCTACCAATAAAAGAGCTATTGTTCAGCAAATCATTACTAGCAAGGCCAAGAATGCTGTTCAGGCCACTAAGTTCATTAATTCCATCATTAATACTTCTGTCTGCACTTAAACAGTCAGAAATACCCTCAAGGAAGCCTTCTTGAAAGGTGTGGTGAAGAAGAAAAAGCCTCTTCTCTCTAGGAGTCATAAGAAGAGGAGACTAGCCTTTGCTTTGAAGTACCAGCATTGGACTGTGGAGGACTGGAAGAGGGTTATATGGTCAGATGAGACTAAAATCAATAGAATTGGGTCAGATGGACAGGAGTATGTGTGGAAAAAGAAAGGAGAGGGGCTGATTGCTAGAGAGGTCAAAGGTACAGTCAAGTTTGGAGGAGGTTCATTGATGGTATGAGGCTGTATAGGGTGGAATGGAGTGGGAGTCTTGAGTGAGGTAGAAGGGAGAATGGATGCTGAACAGTATGTGGCAATCTTGGAGCAGGGATTGCTGGAAAGCATGGAGGAATCTGGAATTCCAGAGGCTGACATTATCTTTCAACAAGATAATGATCCAAAGCATACCTCTAGAAGAGCTCAAGAATGGTTTGAACAGCAAGGAATCAAGCAGCTAGACTGGCCTGCACAATCTCCAGACCTTAATCCTATTGAACATTCTTGGCATCATCTCAAAAGATGCCTCTCCTCCTATGAGAGAGCCCCTAAAGGAGTTCATGAACTATGGGAAAGGGTAGTAGAGGAGTGGGGAAAGATTTCTGTGGAACAGTGTCAAAAGTGGATAGAAAGTATGCCTAGAAGGATCGAAGCTGTTATCAAGGCCAAAGGAGCTCATACCAAGTACTAGATACCCAGATCTATATAGAGCCAAAAAACTGTCCCAATGAGTAGTCATTTTGAAATGGATGTCATTTTCTCAATTCTTAGTCAAATGTCTTGAATCTTGGATCTATAGCAAGCCGAGAGTAAGTACTTTACTTCATACACTAACATAATGCCTCACTAGATTAGGGGTTATTGAGTATTATTGACTTTAGTGCAAAACATGCAAACATTGAGACAGTTTTTTGAGCCACTGTATATCAGTTGAAATTACCACTTTTCAATTTGTGGGTTTCTGCACAGCATACATACCAGTGGGAGATGCCAGCAATACTGCTAGCAATATGTTGAATTGCTGTTAAATTCATGTTTAAAATCCCTGAAAAACAAAATCCGCATTAAAACTTATCATCAAAATCTGTTCTATAAGGGAACTTTGCAAGATAAATATTGTGGATAAAACATTGTCAAACAACAAGTCCATCAGAAGTGACTTAATAAGTCGTCAGATAAGTTCTGATAGTCAGTAGGGGTTGTGGAAAGGCTAGTTCTTCCCAAGGGACTCCTTGGAGATTGAAGAAACAGTGGAAGAGGACTTCGAGCTGGTTAGAAGGAGGGAAAAGCAGGCTGAAGTCTGGGCCAAGGTTTGGATGATGTATATGAGTGAAGAAGAAATGAGACAGTTGTGGATAATGAGCAGTAAGTGGTTTGGTTGGTGAAATGGTCAGTGAATGGTGGCAGTTGGTGGTGAGCAAGAGTAAGCTAGGTATTATGTCACTATATACAACATTTTGTACCTTAGCCATGGCCGAGGCTAAAGAATGACTCAAAAGAAGTAAATAAATAAAGACCAATGTTGTTGGTCCATCTAAAGAGACAGCTGACGGCCAACAGGTCTGTAAGTAATAGAAATCTAAGTCTGAAATATAAAGAAAGAGCTTCAGCCTGCAAGAATGAGGACTAACATGGACTGACATAGGCCAATGGGCTGGACTTACGCTCAATCTATGTTAAAGTCTGAAAATGAAGGTCTAAGAGACTGAGAATGAAGAGCAAAAGTGCAAGTGTCTATGGAAAGTAGCAAAAAACAGAAATGTAACCATAGAGACCCACTGGTCTCTACATCCATGGGGAACTTAGCAACTAACTGTCCCCAGTCAGGTCATATGGATGTGATAATATGAAGTTGTAAAATGGGTGGATGTAACACAACAAGTCCAGTGTCTTGTCTTTCTTTCTCATTTTCCACTATCTCTCCTACTGCCACATGATATCGACATAATTCAAAAAGAACTGCCAACTCGTGAATGCTGGCATGGCCCATTGCAATGCTCTCCAGGACATCTTTTGCATGGCAACCTATATGCTCAATACTCAAGTGATAACAATGCCAAGTTCAGGTGAAGGCCTCCGAAAAGAACAAGATGACTAGATAAAGATGTTCTGAGCCACAATGATGAGTGGACTAGACTGTCAGATGAAAGCTGCTAACAAATACTCACTGTAGGAGACATGGAATATTGTGGCTGAGGTGGTAGTATTTATCAGCCTCAACATCTTGCTGAAGACATTAATAAATGGTTAGATAAGGTCGAAAAGGTTTTTCTTGTGTGGTTGGTCTGTGAACCTGTGATGAATGAGGGAGCAGCTGTGTAAGATGAAAAGATGGACATGGGAGTTGAAAATGTTAGCCCAGAAGATGCAGTAAGTACCATAAAAGAGGACAGGCCAGCACCCCCTACATTAACAACAATGGACTCTGAAGAAGTGAGGAACATAGCTGTGATCCAGGAGGCCATTTTGGCTGGGGCAGCAATAGTAGAGGTGGTGAGAAGGACTATGTCATCTGATGCAAGATTGGCTGTGTTGTCAGCAAAGGTGTGTGGTCCATCAGTCACTGAATTGGTACTGACTTGAGACTAGAGGGTGTGCAAGGAAGAGGATGAGAACACGGGCACGAAACAGGCAAAAATCATGATCATGCCACAGCTGAGGCACTTAGCCCACAAGGCTAGCACAGCTTACCAGCCATGCTATCTCTGGCAAATCAGGTGGAACCACAGTACAGAGTAAGCAGTGCCAAGGAAGAGGGTGCCTAGCAAGGCCAAGACTATGCCTTTAAAAGATGAGTGATCTGACCATCATAGAGACCAGTTGCCCCCAAGAAGGTGACATGGTCCATGGGAAAGGCTAGGTCAAGCAGGTAGGCTGCAATGCCAATTTCACTGAATGATTCTGACAATGAAGAGGTGCTAGAGAAGATGCTGATCCAGGGCAATGGAAATGACAAGGTGAAGGTGAAGGTGAAACCTAGGAATACAAGCAAGATGAAATACTCACAGAGGTGAAGAAGATTGCAAGCCAGTTTGCTGAAATCCCCAAGCCAGAGTGGAGGTAGGTTGTTGTGTCGTTATTGTCAAGTAAATAGTCTATCACTTGTATATCTTAGTTGTCTGTGTACACATGAATGTAAATCAAGTATAAGTATCCAAAAATGACAAGAAACAAAGGAGAGTGAAAGATGTGTGAAATGAAGCAAGAGATTGAGGAATACATAGGAATAAGTGCAGGATACTGCCTGGCTTGGCTTCATTAGTCTTCTTTTGTCGTCTATGCCTGCCAGTTCAGTCCTCAGTCTATGTTGATGTAGTCTTTTGGAATATGAGTCAAGAGAGAAACAGTATGGTGTCTTGGTGTGGAGAGAAGTCAAAGGTACAGTGATATGTAACTTAGAAGAGATAGAGAGATGAGAGATGGACTATGTTTTGATGTTATTTTACTTTTTCTATATGTTATTTTTTATTTTTCATGATCTATGAGTATGATGATGGTTTATCTGAGAGTGAGAGAGAGGAACAGAGATGTAAATAGGGTTTAAGTAGGACTGAGAGTCTGTTTTGCAGTCTTCAGTATGTATGTGAGATTACCAGTTGAATCTCAGGGTGAAATAGAGAGGAGAAAGCAGTATAGTAAAGGCATTCAGTCTTAGAAGATTAAATTGTCTGCGTTTACATCAACATTATCAGGCTTGTGGATGTCTTCCCCCACCAGTTGGTTGAGACTTCCATTTGAGATCAGTGAGGTCAGTCACAGGGATAGTGGATCTGAAACTAAGATAGTAAAGTATAACACAGAATGCTGCATAGCACAGCTTGGAGACCAAGCTGTCCAACTCAGCCAAGAGATACAATTTGCCAGAAGTCCAATGAAGGATGACCATTGGATCAAGGTATCTTAGCTTCATCTTTCAGTTCAGTTCCTTTTCTTCTTGACACAAGTGTTGCAGACCAATATTAAACCTCTGGGCTACACATTGAAGCCCTTGATCTGACTCTTGAAGGAGGCCTTGAAGTACTTGATCAAGTCAAAGCGAGTCTTTATGACATGCTCACCTATCATCTCTAAGTCATGATGCTTTTGGAGCTAATAAGCTCACCAAGTGATCAAGTCTAATGAACTTAGGATATCTGTTTCAAAAGGAAGAATGAGAAACATTGCTTCAGTAAGATTGAAAGGAAAAAGTGATTTGATGCTGTTGAACCATGAAATACAGTGATAGGCTGGTTGAATAGACTATAATAACATATTTGGCCCAAAAGACCAAGTGAACAGCAGTATGCCAGCATGACTCCCTCTAGGGAACTTTTGATGATGGACTCCTAGACATCAAAATGACATTGTTCAACCATACTGTTCACCTGAGAGTTATAGGGGGAGACTTGAATATGGTGAAGGAGCAAGGGTATCTAAAGCAAGAATGAAAGCAAGGCAATTGTCAGTGATAAACCCAGAAACCAGTCCTCAATGGCAAAGGAGGTCTCCAAAAATAAAAGAAGCGATGGATGAGTCATTCTTGATCTGAACCATTCATAGACAGTGAGAATGCAGCAGGCCTGGATAATATAATGATATCCACCCAATCAGGGCATCAGCATGGTATCAATGTGAACAAGGGGATTACATATACTTTTGGCAAGGCCTAAGGACTTGTGGAAGTGGATGTTGTGGATGTTGCTGTATCAATCACATGTGACTGGAAGAAGGGAGACACATGTGGTTTGACGGAGAAAATGCAGCACTCTAGGAGCTTTTTGGCAAGGAACGAGTGGTATGTCTATCTTAGATGTATTTGTCTTAGCATGAGAACAACTGTACAGTTCATTCAAATATAGTCAAACACCATAGACATGTTCAACCACCTGATTCTCACCTATTTTCATTCCTAGCTCAATACCATATCAATGTATGATTTGTGCACCTGACTTGGCTCCTTAATATAATCTTAAACTGTCAAGGTCTTGGGTTATCCCTTGTTAACAATAACCAACACCAGGAAGTCAATGGAGACAAGGAAGTGGTGTTGGAATTAAGGCTGTGCAAGCTTAGGGAGATCCAGACTTGAGTGAACTTGAGTGAGAATATCAATGCAAGCACCTTTGGCTTATTTACAGATATGGACTATAGATTGGAAAAAAGTCCACACCCTATATCTAGCATAGAAATATATCCATAGATGAATAAATAGGTTATTAGGTGTCTGCATGTAAACCAGTGTATGCTTCCATAGAAAAAAGCCATCACCATTAAAGGAGTGGTAGAAGAGAAGAGAAGCGTGATATAAAACATACCACTGTTTTGGATATTGCATATTGTGATAAAAGCCATAGGCTTCTGTGAAATGGAAGCATAATTGTGGCGGCACAGCTGGCACAGGGGAAATAAAGGAAGGGAAGATGCTGTTTTCTTGGCATAGGAGGAGAAGTATCATGGCTTCCATAAATACATAAGGATTCTAGAAGAGTGCTGCCCTAATAGATAGAAATGAGGGTGATGACATTATGAACAGAAGGCAAGGCTGTGGCTGGTAACCATGAGTCATTGGAGTCTAGAGATAAGGTTCAGCCTCTCTAGGGGTGGGAATATGGTGTGCACTGCCAGCACTTCTAGGGTGTTGCCAAAGGCTTCAGGGAAATATGGTAGCAATGTGGTAACATCTAATGGGATGAAGATAGAGGTATCACCTTCATTTATTCAAGAAAATGACTATGGCACAGTCATAGATAAGAGATAAGATGAGGCGATGCACAGCCACACCATGATAAGATAAAATAAGATGCAGCCTTATCATAGAAAAAAAAACAAGGCTGTTTACTTGACTGTGAACATGAACTTGATAAGCTAATCTATGCTCCAATAAGTTTACAGAGCTAACTGTTATAATACAACCTGTAACACTCCTAGTGGACTAGCACCAAGTCTCAGACCAGTATAGCCAAGATGTTGATCCAGGAATACAACAAGGTCAGTTCAGTGGTAAATGGAGGTTAGCAAGCACTCTGCATGTATGGGGCAGCCCACATCCTGCAGTACAAGTTGGTGCTGTTCATGGTTGGAACATTCTTCTAGTTATCATCAACAGCCACAAACACATGGATAAAGTGCTGTGTATGCCTATAAATGTGCTTTTGACACATGTTCAATATAAGCCAGCTGAAATCTGAGCTGTGCTAAAATTCATATTACATTCCATTCATCTAGTGAAGAGAACATAGCGTTGCTGTGTTGTAAGGTGAATAAATGAGGGACTGTGATAGGCCTATTCCAAAGTGATCCTAGAGGCTAGGTATACAACTTGCACTGTTAGTGAGCCAAGGAAAATGGCTCCAGTATGTTTCTGAGAGTGTTAAAAGTGTCTGGAAGGTGGTCTAGAGCGTAGGAAAGCAGATTGTGCATAAGCAGATACTCAGAAATGAAGAAAAACATCAAGATATTAAAAGGAAAGTGACAGAACATGATGAGGGATAATGGCAGATAAAGGGGAACAACTTTCAGACAGTTTGTGCATGATAATTATAGGGGTAAATGAATTTTATTTCACTCCAAGGCAAAATACAAGGTTTTATTATCTTTAAGAATCTTGAATATTACTATAAATGATGGGGGGTGTGAATACATATAGTCTAAGTAAATTGTAAATTAAAAATGTGGATAAGGAATATATAAGATACAAGTGGTCTAATAATGACAGGACTACAGGAAAATAGTGGACACTTAGTGAATACTGAGCAAACACCTTGATTTGAGTCCAGGACTATTGGAAACATACTGGATTTGAAAGCAGATGGAAAGGTCTCAGATGCACTGGAAGAGCTTATGGGATCTTATAGAATAACCACCTATGAATCTAGGGCTAAGTGAATCCCTACACTGGAATGTTAGATCTCAAAGCAAGGATCATATGAAATTGGTGCTGCCTTTGAGGAATCATTGGCACTCAAGTGGAATAGTGAATGAGACTTGATGTCTCTTACTCAGTCATTAATGAATATGACACCCAGCATGGAAGAGCATGATAGTGCTCAGCATTGTGCAACATGTGGTCTATAGTGTGAGCAACAGAGCATTTGTTAGGCTTCAATTGTGTGAGCTTCTCATTCTCTTCTCCCTCTTTCACTGATTTGTATACTCTAGATTGTAACCCTGATTGGATTGACCTCAGCATTCAGTACATAATGAATGCCATCATGGGATCAATGGTGATCCCACTGTTTATGTGATCTTAATCACATGTCCTTGATGGCTTGGCTGTGCAATTATCTATGACCATTGATCAAGATAAGCAATGTGGACAGAATTTGCTTGAACTAGCCATCAAGCAATAACAAGAGGTTATAGTAGACTGCTTCATTTGTTTTAGTTGACAGATATGGTCAGCTCCATAGAAGTGTTTTGACAAGTAATTTTCTAACCTGGATAGTTGAAGAAATGAAGAAACTGATGTCAAGTTAATGTATGATAATGTCCATGCTAGTGACAAATGTTGCAGCTTTCCACATGAGTTTAATGCTATCTGCTATCATGCTTTGCCACTAAAACATGTCAATCAGATGGCTTGCTTTATGAACATCAAACTATATAATGTGAGCTAGTTGATTCATGCCAGACCATAGGACCTAGGCCAACAATTAAATTAAATTATAAAAAAAACAGTGACAAGTAGTCCACTAATCTAGGCTCCTAAATCCATATATAAAAAGAATGATAAGAGGCCTGCTGATTTAGACCTCCTAATTCCACATATAAAAAACAGTGATGAGGAGGTAGAGCAACCGTTATTGGTTCTATGGGTAGTACATTTCATTTATTATGGTGGATGATGCTTTTCCCATGTCCTTTGACAAGGTCAACATTGAAGTAGTATAATGGCTTTGGTATAGGCTTTGCCTCGTTGGTTACTGTTTTATTAAGCCTGGTTATGAGTGGGAAATGATCACTGTAAGTGAACCAGCTTTAATCCACTTTGGCAATTTCTAGTTCTTCTTTTGCCATTGGGTTGGTCAGGATACTGCCAACATCTGACCAGATTGTGCCCTTTTTATGGAAGATGAGTCCATCACCTACTATGGGAAGGCTTGCAAAAACAGATTTTTTGCTTTGCAGTCATCTTGTTAGGAGACATCAACCCAAGACAATCACAGCAGATGCCAGATATTTTTCTATTATTTTGTCATATCTTTCTAGAAGTTTCTCTAGTCATTCAGTGCGTTCTCGCCGTCTATTTCCACCTAAGGGGAGGTAAACAGAGAGTATATGCCATGGTTTGTTACGCTCCTCATCCGGTCCTTATCGGATGACATCTCAAGGACTTATGGACTTATCTTTCCTTTTCCTCTTATCTCATCTTATCTTTTATCTTATCACAGGTTCAACGGCCATAGCCTCGCCCTCTGTTCTCTGCACCATCGTCACTCGTTTCACCCTTCGTTTCACCTCGCGCATGTCGCACCCTTGACACAGCCAAAGGCCTGTGCATGCTTCTCTTCTCTTCCATTCCATCATGTTTCATCTCCGCGTTTCA